>JAFHBW010000200.1:0-46031 GCA_019022765.1 Westerdykella sp. P71 | reverse complement strand
ACTCCACTCCACTCCACTCCACTCCACTCCTCCCCGCCCCCAGACTTCACGGTTCACCGCCGCCGACGCCCCCGTGCGCCTAGCCTGGTGCATGCGCCCTGGAAATGGAATCACCCGTTCCAGCACATGCAGCACGCTGGAACCCCCAACTCCAAACACCAATTGCCCCCTTGCCTGGGGTCCGTGGTGACACAAATCACAGCGAAACACATTGGGCCCTCTCGGCGCGTTGGTGGGGTGACGTTTGTGGTTGGACTTGGAGGCAGGAAGGGGGGACTTCTCACATGGACACCTACAGGCTACACCTTCGTTTGAACTTGGATGCTTGAACCCCATGTCGAAATGATCGAAATGACCGGCGCGTGGCAGCTCGATCGATACCTACGGTGTATTTGGTTTCGGGCCCCGATCGAACAATATTCCCCCCGTACCGTACATGGGTATCTGTAGAGGCTCGCCTTGGCCTGACGGCGAAATTCGTCCTCTTCTTCCTGCTTTTTATCCAGAAACATGCTGCTCAACTGTTCGGTACCTAGGTACGCTAAGGCGCCGTGCCTTCCCACCGTCCACGTCCACAATCCAGGGGCTGCTTGAGCCTGTGTCCACAGTGTTATTATCGATCCTCTTTGTTCAAATGTTCTGTGTTGATATCGCACATCACATGATAACGCCAAGCGCACCCTGCACCCTGCACCCTGCACTTTACACCTGCCACCAAACTCTACCGGGACGCTGGTCGATCACGGAAGGTCTTCCGACGTGCTAGCTCACCATTTTGACTTTAAATCGAGCACATATACACTGCCACAGGCACTGTACTAGGACTCTCTTCCTGCCTTCACAAGGACAAGCGGGATACCGAGGAACACACCACCTCTGCACATGTAAAGTTGATGATTCCCCCAGAGTTTATGCATTTCATGTCGAGTATGGTCCACTGATCCACTTATGGAACATGACCGCAGGACTAACCTAGATGGATGTACACAGTACAAGATTTGGACGCGTCGTGACAGAAGAGGCACTCAGATCAACCAGGTCCTCGCAGCATTTCGTACAGCCTAACCTTGTAAAAACGCACCTGGAGAGGGAAAAGGGCCAGCTTCAAGGGAGGCGAAACGCACCCTTCGTTTACCGCGATGTAGCAAACAAATCCTATTCCCCCAAATTGCCGTATGAGGGATACCAACAAGATGACAAAACAAACTGCTCTTCCACACTCCAACCCCTCAATCACCCCCAAACGGTGCGCCCGGACGTGGGCCAGGTGCTGGTGGTGAAAAGACAGGGGAAAAGAAAAACGGGGGAAAAAGCGGAATGCAGCCTGCACAAGCTTCCACCAACAGGGGATATAAGAGAAGAGGACAAGCAGCAAGGAGAGACTATAACATACAAATGACCTGTTGGCCAGAAGAGGATGCATACAATCCAGGACAGTTCCTCCGGACCCAACAGTCAACTTTTCTGAGAAGCAGCGTGGAACGAAAGGGAAATGAGGTGACCAAAAACAAAGAGGAAATGGTATGTCGGCAAACAAGCAGAAAAGGACCCGAATACCCAGGGGTGATATGGCCAGTGATATCCAGAACACAAACGCCTTGAACTCCAATGCTATCGCACTCTTGATGACGAGAGGCAGAAGAAATAAACCAAAGTCCTGATTCGTGACCCCAAACGTGCATCAGAGATGACACGAGGGATGTGGTCGTGATGTTTCGTGTGTATTATGCGGTGGGTGGAGTAGAAGGCGGGGGTGTTGGGGCACACGGGATTCCGACGTGTGGCCTCGTCGAGGTGGGGAGATGCGGGAACATGGGACCGGGAGGTATGCAGGAGGACTAAAGGATACCAGAGTCTTTGAGTGCGTTTTGCAGGATCGTTTCCTTTACGGCGGCGAAGACGAGTCGGATGTTGGAGGTGTCGGTGGCTTGTGTAAGGCTATGAATATGCGTCAGTGGGAAAAGATCGGGGAGCGGGTCGCAAGCGACGACATACTGCGGGTATAGGTTCAGGTGCGCTCGATTCACCTGATTGAATCGCCACAAGAGGTACTTTGCGGCACGGTTGACATCGTTACCGCCGGAGTAATCGGGGAAGTAGTTCCCCAAGGGTGATCTTGCCAGTTTTGCCTTGAAAAGATCGACCTTGTTGAGGAAGAGGATGATGCTCGTCCTCATGAACCAGCGGCTGTTCACCACCGAGTCGAAAAGCACCAGACTTTCCATCATTCGATTCTGTAGGCATCTTGTCAGCCGAGGGTTTCCAGACAGGGTGGGAGTCGCCATGGGCCATGGCGTACCTGGGAGCTCTCTTCCAGAAGGACCTGGTCGTATTCGCTCAAGGCGACGCAGAAGATGATGGAGGTGACGTTCTCGAAACAATGTATCCATTTCTTGCGCTCGCTTCGCTGGCCTCCGACGTCGAACATGCTAGCGTTTCACATTAGCGCAATGAAGGCAGGACCGCGCAAGCTGGGCCACGTACTGTATGCTCAGTTGGCCCATGCTAAAGCGTGTCTCGTAGATACCGGTGGTTTTTGTACGGGCACGCAGGACATCGGATTCTATAGGGATGTAGTTTGGATCTGCTATCCGGTTCACCTCATCGAAGAAGCTGGGGGGAGAGAGAGAAGAGTCAGCATGCGGCGCGAAGGGAGGGTGGAGGGGGGTAAGTACTATGGGGCCGAGTCCATGAGGTAGAACTCGCTCGAGTGCTCGAGGACTCTGGGTACACAGGGATCATGCCAGATGGCGGTGACGGCCTGACCGACCCGTATGTCGAGCGGTTTCTCTGGGTCCGGGTCGACGGTGTAGTCGAGCAAGTAGTCGCAGTAGTCGTCGTTGCCGGGGTTCTCTGGCTCGATGTCGAATTGGCGCATTGCGGTGATGAGGCCCTTTGCGCAGTCGATGACGTTCTTGTAGATGGTCAAGCGGTACATGGCGAGCTCTTCCTGGGTGTAGCCATTCTGATGGATGATTTTCATCTGCTTGACGATGGTGGACTTGCCGCTTTCGCCGGAACCTGGGATGAGGGAAGGGGGTCAGCAAAGGCAGGAGGGAGGAGGCAGGAGGCAGGAGGCAGGATGGGGATAGGATGGGATGAGGAGCTTACCGAGGAGCAAGATCTTGCATTCGCGTCGTAAGCGGCGCGAATCCTCCTCGAGCTTGCGGTCGATGGCTTGGCTGCGCTTCTTCTGCTCGACATCCTCGTTGTTTGTGCTCATGCAGATACCCATTGTGCGCGGCGATCGCAGCGGCTCGCGGCCGCAGGAGCAGGAGGCAGAGTCGGGCGGGCGAGGAGGACCAAGGTGCAGGCAGGGAAGCGGGAGGGATGGAGTGGAATGAGGGGTGAGACAGTGGTCTCACGGGTTGGAGGTGGGATGAAGGATGGATTGACGGAAGCGGAGGAGGTGGAGTTGGAGCTGGAGCTAGGGCTAGAGCTGGCGCTGGAGCTGGAGCTGGAGCTGGAGGTTGTGGGTTGATGGGGAGGGTTGGGTGGAGCGGAGCGGCGGCGGCGAGTCGCGGAGGCCGGGGGAAGGCAGCGAACGGGAGGGCGCCAGGATGGACTGGGGTGGGTGGTAGTGGGTAAAAGGCAAAGGCGACTGGTGTGGTGGGCGACGGGTAGAGGGCAGAGAATGGAGAGCGTTGGAGGAGGATTTCTGGATGGCGAGGTTGAGTGGATTGTCGGAAGCGGCAGGATGATGGTAGGTTGATGGATAGGGTTGATGGAGGATGGATGGTGGATGGTGGACCGTGGATGGCGGATGGTGGACCCGGGACTGGTCTGGGCTTGTCGTTGCCTCGCAGCTGGAGGCGCGGTTACGGCACCGGCACCCAACGGGGGCTGCAGCTGATCAGTGCAGGCAAGGAGACTCTGTGAGAGAGAGAGTGCACTGGGCAGAATCCAGGCACAGGATGGAGTCCTCCGAGTGTGGAAGGAGTAGCAGACGTTGTATTGTCGATGCGCAGTGGATGGTGGGGATCGTGGAGGAGTGAAGGAGTGAAGGAGTGAAGGGGAGCCCTGCGGAGGCGGGGGGGTTGTCGAAAGGGGAAAGAGCCAGAGGGGGAGAGAGAGAGAGAGAGAGAGAGAGGGAGAGGGAGAAAAACAAGAGAGGCAAGAGAGGCAAGAGAGGCAAGAGGCAAGGGCAGGTGCAACAGAGAGACCTCAGACAAGACACCCCGTCCTCCCATCCTCCCATCCTCCCATCCTCCCATTCTCCCTCCCATCCACGGAGCCACGGAGGCCACGGGCACGGCCACGGCTACACAGCCGCAGCAGAAAAGCCACCCACACCATCCAATCACAATCCGGACCACAGCAGCTGGCAACCCTGGAAGCTATATATACAGTACTCCCCGGAGGTAGTAGGTACTGCCCTCTCTCTGTGTTCGGAACAACCCCCATTGAGCCCCATCAATCCATGGCCAGGGACATACTGGCCAGAGAGAGGGAGGTTGAGAGTGAGAGAGCCTGTCCGCGCCGTGAACGGGAGTTGTCGACGGGTGCTTGGGCAATAAGAACCTTGGAAGAATATAATAATGCAGGTGCAGGTGCAGGTGCAGGTGGGCGGGCATCTGCACGTGGCTGCACGCCTCTCCACCTGGGCACCTGGCAGAGTCCAAGCAGTGCTCCAAGGACTCAGGAGTGTCCGGGAGTCCACGAGTCCAAGAATCCAGGGCTCTCACAGGGCTCAGACAGGGCTCCAGCCACGGCCCACGACCTTCAGGGCTGCGCTGGGACTGCACGTCGGCTTGCGCTTCTTTCTCTCCTGTCTTTCGGTTTCTCTTCGTTCTTCTCTTTACATGTACTTATCACTCACGGTCTAGCCCTGGAGACTCGGACAGCCGCAGATGGACGCTACAATCCACTTACTGTGTACACAGTGCGCGTTTGGGGTTCGTCGCCAAAGGATAATCAACCTGTCATCCTGTTGCTGTTGGCATTGCAGAGTCGCATTTCCCGCAGCTTGGCCAGCTCAAGCCCGCTGGCGTCTGGTCGCCTCGCCCACCTGCTATAAATATGCATCTTTCAACCTTCTTTTGGACCCCCCCTCCTGGGAGTCCTGGCTCCATTTCTGACTTCTGACTTCTCACTTCTGACTCCTGTGTTTTGATAATCGAGGCCCCCAGTGCCGGCCTTGGAATACCCCATGTCACGTGCATGTCTATACAATCGGGGCATCGTCTCTCCGCTCCGAGGTTGAGGTCTGCTGGGATGCACGTGATCTTATCCCCTGCTCAATATTGGAATATTCTCAGGGGCAGGTTCCAACCTTCCTGCAAGCCTAGTAGAGACATATCCAGATATCCAGAGTTGCTGTTAATAACATCGCCTCCAGCGGGCGACGAGACGACATCCATATCCATAGGCTCAGCTATTCACCGGACCCAACAGCTGGAATGGCCACCGGCTGCAGGATCCGAAGGAGCGATAGCCACATGCAGCCGTCCATCATCCTACAACACCGCTGCTTCATGATCATTCTCTCCTTTTGTTAGTCTATGGGAGGAGGAAAATTGAATTGCCTAGGTGGAAAAGGTCGGTAGCCGCCATGGCAAAGGAGCCCTGTCGCAAGCCGGTTCAGTGTTCCATGTCCCATGTATGACGTAGTTTTCCCTGCACGGACCACCTCAGACTGCACCGCGCCGTTCTTCCAAGTTACCCGCCAACCGCCAACCAGCCCCTCATCCATCTACTTACTGTCCTCTCCTCCTCTCCTGTCCTCCCGTCCTCCTACCCTCTCTCAATACCCCTCCTGTCTATCCATCGATCCCGCTCGCTCGTCCCTACACACCTCTCTCCTTCATCCCACCTACTTCTCCCTCTTATTTCCCCCCCTCTCAAACCTACATCTCGAACAAGCAGCGATCCCCACCTCCACCGCTGTCACTCGGGCACAGAACCATCGTCTTTCCTCCCCCACCGTCGCCCTTCGCTGTTACCTCTCCCTCTTCGTCTCTCGCCTACATCACACCCTCGCCGGCTTTCAATCCCCGCCCCCGTAACGTCTCCCCAGACACTGCGCATTTCCACCTACCCGCCTCTCTATCCTGCCACCTCCCCGCGCTCCCCCAAAATCCCTGATACGCCCCGACATCCCTCCAACAACTCCAACAACAACCTGCAATCAGACCCCATCTTCCTCTTCTTCGCGGGCCTCTGCTCTTCATCATGGCCGAATTCGTGCGCGCCCAGATTTTTGGGACCACCTTTGAGATCACAAGCAGGTGTGCATGCGCAGAACAAAGTTCCACCCTGATGGCGAGCTAACATTGCAAAGGTACAGCGACCTGCAGCCCGTTGGAATGGGCGCTTTTGGTCTTGTTTGGTACGTTCCCACGGCCCACCTCCTCTTCATTCTTTTCTCGTCTCCAAAGAATCTAACCATGGCTCCAGCTCGGCCAAGGACCAGCTCACAAACCAGGCCGTCGCTATCAAGAAGATCATGAAACCCTTCAGCACCCCAGTCCTCTCCAAACGGACGTATCGTGAGCTGAAGCTCCTCAAACACTTGAAGCATGAAAACGTGAGCCTCCTAGCGCTCCTCAAGTTGGTCCACTGCTGATCAACGAAAAAAAAGGTCATCAGTTTGAGTGATATCTTCATTTCTCCCCTTGAGGACATGTCAGTGGCCAATCTACCCGTATCCTCCCCCAGGACTGCTCATCTAATTTGGTTAGCTATTTCGTCACGGAATTGCTCGGAACCGATCTCCACCGTCTGCTCACATCGAGGCCGCTGGAGAAGCAGTTCATCCAGTACTTCCTATATCAGATCCTGGTACGTATCTAGCACAGTTTCTATTCGCCGCAGGTCGCTGACTGCGGAAAGCGCGGGCTCAAATATGTCCACTCGGCCGGCGTTGTGCATCGCGATCTGAAGCCTAGCAACATTCTCGTCAACGAGAACTGCGATTTGAAGATCTGTGACTTTGGACTGGCACGCATACAGGATCCCCAGATGACGGGCTACGTCTCGACGAGATACTACAGAGCTCCGGAGATCATGCTCACCTGGCAGAAGTACGATGTTGAAGTCGACATCTGGAGCGCGGGCTGCATCTTCGCAGAGATGCTGGAAGGCAAGCCACTCTTTCCAGGAAAGGATCATGTCAACCAATTCTCCATCATCACGGAGCTTCTCGGTACTCCTCCTGACGATGTCATCGAGACCATCTGCAGTGAGAACGTGAGAGCCCCGCCGACCATGCTCCTCCATGCTCGCTGACACCACCCTAGACGTTACGATTCGTCCAGTCTTTACCCAAGCGCGAACGGCAGCCTCTGGCCAACAAGTTCAGGAATGCAGAACCCGCTGGTATGGCGTCCCATCCACTTCGCATCACAGAGAAAGAATATCCTGACCAAAGCAGCCATTGATCTTCTGGAGAAGATGCTCGTCTTCGACCCTAAGAAGCGCGTACGAGCCGAACAGGCGCTGGCTCACGTGTACCTCGCCCCATATCATGACCCGACCGACGAGCCCGTCGCAGAAGAAAAGTTCGATTGGTCGTTCAACGATGCAGACCTCCCTGTCGATACGTGGAAGGTGCGCTCCATACTTCTCTCTGCCAAGATGCATGTGCTGACCAATAGTAGATCATGATGTACTCCGAGATTCTTGACTACCATAACGTCGAAACGGCACACCCGGCCGAGGAGAATGGCGGCTCATAGGATCGAGCTGTCAGAGACTCCGAATGTGGATATTGTGTACGTTAAACGACTGCGACCGGAACATGGCCGTCGCCCTTCGGGCTGGATTACCCCCTTTTTGGCGTGGAATCGGATGGGTTTCTCCCACTATTGTTGCGTTCTTGAGGAATGAGGCATGGAGCGTTTTCGTGCGTGGGCCTGGGATGGCAAGGCCGCGGCAAAGGCCGGTTTATAGGGATTGGGGACACATATGATGCACTGGTGGTGCTGGTGAACGGAGACCAAGTCCCCTCTTGGTCAGTTCAAGACAGGGAGATTCCCAAGCTTGCATACCCTGCTTGCTGTATTTTCTTTCCCAGAACTAGAGTTTTATCTTCTGTCGAATGATCTCACTGCGTCTGGGTAATTCCTCGTCCTACCTCGATGTGCTCGACTGTCGTGATCCCGTGAAGAAGTAGTGGCATTTCCGCTGCCCCGCCGTAGATTGAGAGCCATGTTTGGGCGATGATGTGCACTGGGGTGTGCCGGCCTTGGCAGGGCTGAACATCATAACCAACGACACGGCTACAGCAATCACCAGATCTCAAGCTTATTCCAAGATTATGGACCCTCCACCTCCTCGCTTCCCTCCCCGATAGGCCTTGACCAACCTGTCACCATGGCACCGTTTGCCCCCTTGGTGTGCGTTGTCGACGTGAGTTTCCCATCCCATCTTTGCAAGCGGCATACATACTGATCCGAGTCCTCACACAGTTCCACCACGCAAGAGGCCCCGAGGTTGAGAGATGGCTCGGAGCCGACAAGGATACCGATCCGGCTGCCGAAAATGAGTGGCCGTTGCTTCCTTTTATGAGTCTCACCGATGGCGCCCATAGCTCGACCGAAGACTACTCGTATTTCACACTGCGGCGTGAGGCCACCGCGACCGCGCCTGCAACAAGCCTATTCGGCGTATCGTGTACACGGCAGTTGGACTCGAATGCTTTGATAGATCGGCCCGCCGAGGTTACGCGGAGTACAGTGCAGAAGGCCGTAGTGGTCATAAGTGACAGTCCACAACACTTCGGCGCTATCAAGGCGCAACTGGGCGCGGTTACAGCCGCCTGGTTTGCTCAGAGGTACGGTAGGCCGTGGACGAGTCCGACGAGCATTATCCCGAGTGGGCCCGACTGCTGACCCATAGGCAGGGACTTCACCGATATTGAAATCCTGCAAAGGTTCCACGAGAGCTTGCCAGTATTGCTCAAGAACCAAGAGGGCGAGATGGACCACTACTTCGGCATGTGCCTTCCCTGAACATGCTCCCCCGCTTTCTGACCGTGCAATAGGAATATCCCTGCGTGAGCTGATCCATGAGTTCAAATGGCAGACACTCGTCCTTTTCAAATGCGCATTGCTTCAGCCGAAGGTGACGCACCGTCTCATTCATTGTCCATCTATTGCTAATATGTGTAGATGCTCTTTTTTGGCTCCCACTGCGAACGCCTATGCATGATGCAGTTCGCGCTTGTTTCTCTGATACCCGGCCTAATCCGCCACCTTCAAGATGCTGCCGACCCCAAATTCAATTCTTATGAGGAAAAGCTTGTAATGCCTACTTCACTCCGTACATCCGAAAGAGCATCACGTGAGTAGGACCCCATTGCTCCCACCAATACGTACTGATGGGCCTTAGTGCTCGCATACATGGGCCTGCCGCTGCAACTGTTTGGCACAGGCGCACTATTTGGGCCCTACACGCCACTACAGCAGCTGGACATGCTTGCAGACCACGGAACCAAATCATACATTGTGGGATCCACCAACTCACTCCTCCTCCAACAGAAGGACCGCTATAGCGACATCCTGATCAATCTCGATGACCACACCCTCAATATCAGCTCGACTTCCCTGCGGAATGCGCTAATCTTGTCTACCCCGGATCGCCGATGGATAGACTTCCTCACCCAAACCGTGTACGACACATGGGATGAATCGAACCCAAGCCGGCCCAGGGACCATGGCTATGCTGGCAGCGAGGAGTTCATTCGCATGCAGTTCGAGGAATACCTCCTAGCGATGCTCAGCTCGGTCAAGTGCAGGCTCTATTTAGAGAAGAACAAAGACAAGGAGAACCTAATCCCAGACGTTGAGGGTGATCCAGCCAGCGACTTCTCCAACGACTGGGTCGACGCTTGGATGGAAACCGAAAACTTCCGCATCTGGAACAAATTCACCGACTCCCACCTTTTCGACATCGTAGACCCCAAGCATCCCTGTTCAGGCGGATTGACAATCGAAGATGTCCAACGTCGACTCGCACAGTACGTAGATCCCCCCATGTGTTTCTCTTCGAAGCCCCATCTCTCCAGTTGTTCACTAAGCATCCCAGTCTGTTCTCGAATTCCACATTCCAAATTGTCTCCTTGAGCGTCTGTGTGCTGATCATCGCGTGGCGCTTAGGCAAGTAGCGGAGATGCATCTGGACGAGCGGCTCGAGAAGTCGCGCGAGGTGATTGGCAAGCAGCTCGCTGTGGGACAGAAGAAGGTCAGCAGCGCGTTCAACAATCTGTGGGCCGAGATGGAGGCGATTAGGGAGGCGCAGAGGGCGAAACGGGAGAGCGTCGAGGGACAGAGCCTCCCTGGAGAGAAGCATGCCCCCAAGTGTAAGAACCCCATCGCCCCTCCCAGTGATGCCAGTAGAAAACCACCCGCTAACCTCCCGCTAACCTCATATGCAGTTCCCAAAGCGCCAGATCTCTCCCAAGCACAGGCAAACCTCCATGCAGCCAGCACGCGCGCCACCGCCTATCTCTCGTCCTGGGGCGCTTGGGCAAGCGAAAAGAAGAAGGGCTGGGCTGCTTCGAAGAGTACCACAACAACACCTGTGAGCTCGCCACCGCCCACCTCACCCACGCCTTCCGACATCAAGAGAGCAGAAGATCTCAAAGAGGATAGAGAGCTCGATGGGTTCGTCACTATTAGCAGTGCCAGGGCGGCTCCTCCGGATCTGGAAGCAACCGCAGTGGCGGCGACCCCCCTAAGGGAATCCGTGTTCTTCGATGCGGATAAGGAGGAGGATAGGACGAAGAATGCGGCCAAGGACGTAGAGTCGACCTGATTGATGCAATCACTGCCATCTGAGTAAGCGGGCTTGATGTGGGGACGTAGATGATTTGCAAGACATTTCCAGGATATGGTGCATGTGGTTTTGTTCTGGGCGTGCTTCTTGGGGCTGGGCTTGAACTGTGTAGCATGCTTCATATTGGCCGTATGGTTGGAGATCTTGTTGCTAGCATGATTCATGGAGCTGGAGGGTAATGCATAGTATGAGGAGCCTTGCGATGACATTGGAAGACAGGAACGGAACGCACTTCTCTAAGACGTCTGGATTAAATGCCCTCCTCCCTTGTCCCGTTGGATGCTTCGTACGTCTGTAAATCTCTCCAACACGCCCTCGTTGCCACTGCACTATAGTCCGTACATTACCCCAAGGTAGCCAGTAGTATACATATCCTACAGGATCCTCCTCCGAGGAACCATCAACCTCAACGCAACAACGCTTACGTATACACACAACACATATGAACACATTACCGAAAATACAGCCCCAACACACCAAGGGCCGCTCGCTAAAGCAACCCGGCCAAATATTCCCTCTGCAGTACATCCCCCGTCCTCGGCATCGTCACGATCGCATCCACCGTCATCGGCGCCAACTCTTCCAGAATCTCCTTCACCCACCCGCCCATCTGAGGATCATACCCCAAGCCATTCGCCTCCTGCTCCCTGACGTCCGCGTACGCCCTCGCAAGAAGGACCAGTGTCTTGTAGCGCGGCAGCATGGACCGCTTTGTCAAATCATTGTGCCGCAGCTCCATCCACTTGTGGCCCCTTTGGTCTTTGCGGATGTAGACAGGATTGAGGTTCCGCCAGCCGGGGAAGGCGGGCATGAGGTATGCTTCAAAGGTGGTGAAAGCGTCGACGAGACGGCCGCGGAGGCAGAGCTCCTGGATGAATTCGTTCCAGGTGGTGTTGTCGACGGCGAAGCCGCTAGTAAGGAGGTCCTTAATGGTGTGCTGGGCTTGAGTGAGGAATTGCCCGTTTTGGTCAGGGCGTTGCAGCAGGCTGCGGATGTAGAGACGCATGGCGAGGAAGAGCACTTGCCGGCGATTCTTGGCTATGGTCGCGTTTGCCGCCTGCGCTTGGATCTCGGGGTCGAGGAGAGAGTCGTTCATTGGTTTCGGGGTCGCAGGTTCGATGATTTGTTGTAATGTTTTGACCAGCTTTTGGGCCTGTGACCGAGCCAATTTCCAGCACCTATCCACCTCATCATACTCCTTTGCCCTGAGGTGAGCATCCATTATGGCGGTTAGGAGAGTAATAGGCGCTTCGTAGTTGGCCGCATGAGGACGCGCGATGACCGCGGCTTGAAACAGCTCCTTGCAGATGTCGTATGCACCTCGTGCGCCATGGAGCAGAATTAAGAACCCAAAGTAACCCTCGGGGGCGGTATGGTGTTTCGCGTCGATCAGACGAGCGTGACTCGGCTCCCGCAAGGCGACATCAGCCTCGTAGTCGGAGAGCAGAATCTCCCGCATCTTCTTTTCCACCTCCTCTAACCGCCGGCGTGGATTTGAGTCCTTGGCCTGTTTGAGCATGTGAAGCTCTGCTATGCCAGTGGCTTGTAGAGAGGCCATGCGTGAGGCAGATGTCTGCGGTACGTTACGATCTATCATTCTCTGATTTGCATGCAAAGCATGTTTATATTGCCCTTCGCGGAGGAATCCGATGATGACCAGCGCGTAATGGAATGCGTGGACTTGTATGTTATTGCTCGGCATCGTCACTCGCAGGATCTTGTAGGCCGCGTTGGTTTGCTTGGCCTCAATCAAGGCCCTCATTAGCGACGCGTAAGTCCATTCGTCCAGGGGAATTTTCGTCTCAAGCATCTCCCTATATAGCCGCCGAGTGTTCTCCAAGTCCCCTCTCAAAGCGTAATATTGAATCAACATGTTCCATGTATGGGTAAGAGTGCCCTGCAGCAATCCCGATTGCTGATGCCTCAACATCGACCGGGCGGTGGCTTCTGCGCCCTCTGGGTCATCGAAATTCAGAAGCGCTTGCACGAATCCCGCCCTTGCCCTGACGTCGGTCTGGATAGGTATATTAAGTTGTTCTGCCCTAGCGTAGAGAGCATCGTAAGCCTCTATGTCCCCTCGAGCGGCGCAGAGATCCAGGAGAGGGCCGAATGTCCTGGTATTGGGAACCGCGCCCGATTCAAGAATCCGATTGAAGCAAACCAGAGCTCCATCTAAGTCATCCGCCCTAGTATATGCATGAAGCAATACGTTCCAGGCAACAATATCGGGTGTCAATCCAAACTCTTCTGATATTCTTCTGAATTGCGTTTCCGTCCCTTCAATATCGACGCGCCTTGCATAGGCATATGGGAGCGCCGTCACAATCGCTACATCGACTTGTGGTCGATACGCTTTATAGAACTCATCGAAGTACTGGTGGACTTCGTCGACTTGTCCGAGACCGGCGTGGTAATCCAGAACGTATCTAAGCATCTTGTAGGGCAAGTGCTTCCCACGGTAAAACAGGCGAAAGTCCTGTACAATATTTGCGAGATTCTTGCTGCTACGGTGCTTGCCAACTTGAACCAGCATCTCCCGTAACAACTCCTTTGACGGCCGTGCCCCTGGTAGAGTTCCCCCTTCACACTCATCCCGGTACATACGGTAGATGGTGAGATAGACTTTACGTTGATTGGAATACACGCGGTACCTCGGAATTTGTAACATCCGGCGAATGATGTATTCATACAAGCCCCCGTTGGAATGGCCCAGGCTGCGCAATTGCCGGAAAAGAGCTAGAAGAAACCCCCCGATCGCATCTTCGTTAGTTGGCTGAGCGCTGAGTACTTGCTCAGAGGTTTCAGCACCCATGCCCATGATGAAATGACGTAGAACTTCCCGATTCTCCTCCGTCGACTGAAGCTCGTGGTTGAAAGTCTGGAGGTGGACCAGGAAGTTGTCCAGATGGCCACGCAAATACGGAAGTTGGGCAACCCTGCCCCAGACTACATTGAACTTGGATTTCGGCTGTTTGGGATCGGAATAAAGCGCAGAAATATCGAAGTTGTTATGGGAGGTAAGAGAGATGAAGCTCTTGAGAACACGCATGCTAAGATCCCATTGGTTGTCTTGCACGGCGAAACTGAGAACCATGTCGGTCCCGATGTCAATGTCGGAACCTATATCCCTTGAAGCGGCTTCTTCGAGGAGCTGTACGGCCGGCCCAACCATATCAAGGGTAAGATAGGCGGATATTCCGGCTCGGTATGACGAGGCTCTGCGCGCGGAGGGTGGCAATGCGTTGAAAACATCGAGCAAACGGTTAGGTTCCATCGAGGTATCTCGCAGAAGATATTCGAGAAGATTCGCTCTTATTTCCGGGCTGCGATCGGGTTCCGGGATAGAAAGATAGATGTTCCATGCCAATTCCGTCTTTTCGTCTTGAGACGAGTGTATCAGGGTTTCCAACGCTTGCGCAGGTGATTCATGTCTTAACCTCTCCTCCAGTTCTGTTTGCAATGCTTTTCCATCGACGTCGATCATTTCCTGGCTGAATTGCTGGGCGATACAAGGACTGGTGGAGAAATGGCGAATGCCAAACCCGTTAAGCTGTTGTTTCCCGCGAGCCTCAACCGCATCCTTGCTGTATTTAGATATACGTTGCAATAATGCAAGAGTCTTTTCTGGATACAGGAATTCCAGCATGTGAGGTTCCTGCTTCCGTGCCTCAGTCGAAGCAGCCGGACCCAGTGTAGAGTCAACGTCACCGTCGAATCGGTCGTTGGGACTGACGGAG
The DNA here is from genome assembly GCA_019022765.1 of Westerdykella sp. P71. Classification (NCBI taxonomy): domain Eukaryota; kingdom Fungi; phylum Ascomycota; class Dothideomycetes; order Pleosporales; family Sporormiaceae; genus Westerdykella; species Westerdykella sp. P71. The sequence goes on along the minus strand of JAFHBW010000200.1, from coordinate 31,518 downwards.
GCCCACCACACAGGTAGGCTTAGGTCGCTGGCACCGTGACGCCAAAATGTTGAATGCAACGCTCGGCGATTGCGCAAACATGATTTCGGTGTACGCAAAATGGTTCGCCCTCCGGTTTCGAGACACGTCGAAGCCCGCTCCAGCATCACCTGCGTGTACCGAGCGCGCTATTCGCCGCCGCTGATTACCGAGCACCCAGAGAGAAGAGTCGAGCTGTCGATTGGTTAGCTGGACTGACGTAAATGCGAATGACCGAAGATAGAGCCTACAACTTAGCATGCCTCCTGAGCTCGTCAGGGACAAGTATAAGAGAGATGGAAGGCGCCGAAATAGGTTGCGACAACACGGTAGGCTAACGAAGGGAAACCCCAGAAGAAAACAAAGGACAAACGAAGCTGGTGCGCGCCTGTATCAGCTGTTCGATCTTTTCGAATCTCGGTTGACGTCTTGAACTTTTCAAGCGCGCGATCACGAGAGGTCGGCTCGGCCGAATTGTTTTGCCGACACACCCTGGGCACACCACATCCCCACCACATCCGTCCCCGCAAACGAAACAGCTCCCCTTAGTTGTCGGAGCTCGAAGTGGAGGACCCTTCTTTCAGTTCATACCTTGGGCAAGTGGCGGATATTCTGGCAGCTCGGTCATTGCATTAGAAATTGCATTCACCGCCCTTCCCGGTTCGCAGGAGAGGAATGGTCTGACTGTCCTTTTAAGTCTGCCACGCTTCTCATTCCCGGACCAAATTCCGCCATGGACATCACGAAATTTATTGTAGAACACCGGGATGCCGCGTTTCTTCTCGGCGGATATGACACTTATCGAGCGCAACTCTCACGGCGGTTGCGCACCGTTCGAAAGAAACTGGGGCGCGCGACGCCCAAAAATGCGAAGTACAACAAGAAAACTCCGGTGACTGCGGAGGACATTGCCGGTAACATTGAGTATGGCCCAGTCTGTTTTGGTAGGGTAATTCCATATACTAAGCTGTGCAGATTCCTCCATCTCCTCCTTCTTACAGCTGAGAGGGCTTGGGCCCACGCCATGGACATGAAGGCGGCGCATTCAAAGGACAACGCCGACAGGAACATCACGGGGTCCACGAGAAAACACATCGTATCAAGGCTGCATAAGGCTGCACAGCACTCCAAAGACATTGTAGAGATACTCTCTGACCAGGGTGCCAGTGGCGCGACGGAGATGGACTTACTGGAGGCCAAGGCGTACGCTTTTTCCCTGGCCGGAGCGGGGGCGTTCGAGAAGGAGGCTGAAGGATCGAAGGAGGGCAAATCCTCCGATCGCTGGCGGGCTTGCCTGACCGAGTACTCGGCAGCTCGGGTCATTTACAATGCGCTCCTGAGATCAACAAAGAAAGAGCTATTCAAAGAGTTTCTGGTGTCGTCAATAGATCCGAGCATTCGATACGCCGCTTACCAGCATCGCATCCCACGGACGGTGGGGGTACCGGCTCTCTCACAGAAGTTCTTCCCCAAGGATGACCAAGGCCTTGTTGCAGCTGTGGAAAAGCTCGATGCCGCAGCATTCCGAGAGGATGAGTCTAGCCCTTCCGGTAGGTGCATTGGTGACATCATACATGGCTGACAGCTAACATGGTGTCTTTAGGAACCACGGTTTCGTGGCGCAACCGCGAGGCAGACATTGTGGACGCGGCCGTAGGCCAGGCTTTCGTCTCAGTCGAAGCCGCATCGACCCAGCTGGCAAAAGACTTGGAATCTCCGGGCTCGGTGAAAGAACGCGCAGCGGCATATGATAATGTGCTACTCGCGAGTCAGGACGCAGCAGACGCTACCAGACAAGCCATCGAGGAGCTCGAAAAAGAAGGGGCCAACGAAGGCGACACGCGGATGCAAGATCTGCGAGTAACTAGCCTCGCGGTTAACTACGATCTCGTATCGTGGAGAATCGGACGCAACAGGGTGCTCATCGGCTGCGATGATGGGCTTGCTTTAGCCCCCGCAACAAATCAGAAGCTCCGCCGGGCGCGAAAGGACGGCAAAGAATGGGCGGAGCGGGAGGAGCCGACCGGACGCAAGCTGGCGAAGGTCAGGGAACGACTTGCGTTGTACGACGCCATTCTCCAGAGCATCGATTCCGTCAAGGAGCTGCGCGGGGCGGTCCGAGATGCGGTGTTCATGGCAGAATTGGACGGCCAACGCGCCTATTTCCAAGCCCTGAAGTGCCTGAATCTCTCCCATTCGCACGCGTTTCTGTCGTCTCCCAAAGAGGCCCTGGCGCTGGCACATCGAGCGCTCTCCCTTTCCTCACAGGCTCTGTCAGCACCGAAATCTCCTGCATCCTCGACCAGCGGAAATGTACCCAAACTTTCTGTGTCGCAAGAGGAGGCAGAGAGGTTGCATAAGACAGTGGAGGGCCTTAGCACTCACTACAGGGGAGTGGTTGCCCTATCACAGCTTTCGGGTGAAGCAGATGTGGCAGGAAAGGGGCACAAGGCTGATATCGTACCGGTGGTGGAGAGACTCAACGATTACCCGGCGTCGGGTGCCGTTGATCTGTACAACCTGGTTACCTGGCCTCCGAAGCTGAAGCCTGTGCCAGTGAAGCCCCTCTTCTTCGACGTGGCCTTCAACTACATTGAGTACCCTGGGCGCGCGACAGGAGCAGTGGAGACCGAAGTAGAGCAGGGGCAAGTGGAGCCAGACAAGGCGGTAGAACAGAAACCTGCAAAGAAAGGCTGGTTCGGGTTTGGTCGGTAGACCCACGACGCCGGAACGGGGTTTGTGCGATGGCAAGAGAACGATTGAGGCGTTGAGACTACAATGCTACAAGAAGGCGAAGTCGAAGGTGTGGAAGGGGGGGAGGTGGTGTTGCAAAGGGGGTTGTTTCTCGGGTCAGGTTGAGCGGTTAGTTGCTCCCATATATAGCGAAAAGTACATATGCAATGGGCGGCTCTCGATATGCTGGCAAAAGCCCCAATATCATTCGCTGGTACGATTCATGGAAAGTGCGTACGGAGGTGTCGCTGATTATTAGGCACACAGCCAGGACAGCGTGAGAGAATGCCCTACATATCCAAAGATGCATCGTCTTCGGCGGAATGCTGTGCCGCTGATGAGGGTTTAGCGCCTGTATTATGTAAGCACCCCTGAGCGACATTGGTGAATCCTTGACACCTGGAGTATTTGGTCCTTGGCATGTATACGCGCCGGGCGGCTCTGTTCGAAGACGGGACGGCCAGTAGTGGTAGTGTGGTCACCACATTATTATTGGACAGCGAGGGAACTGCTTCAGAGTCAATCTAAGACGCGAACTCCCGTCAGCCTTGCCGGGGCGAGCGGGCAGGATCCAGCTGAACTGTTGGTGGAACTGGGGGAACTGGTGGAATGCGCAGGCGCAAAACGCGTGCAAGGCACCAGAACGGGCACGGGAAAAGCGTGAGGACGTGAGGACGTGACGGCCGAAATTAGCACAGATTGCACAGCTTCCCCTTGTAGGGAGCGGTTCGTGGGTGGTCTTGGTGGTGCCCAGGTGTGTGCTATCGATGCGCATCCCTGGACGGCCCCTTAACCTAAAGTGCCAACAGTGAGCGTGTACCTGCAGCCTATCCCTCCAGGGCTCCTATCCCTACATCTGCCATCCATCCGCCTCCAATTCCTCACACTCCCTCTTTTCACCCGCGCACGCCCATGTGCACCACGCTCTTTCCCAGCTTGCAATTGTCTTCGCCGTCGTTCCTTTGTCGTTCGTACACAGTACGGCAGTATAATTCCTAATCGTGTCTCCCCGCCCACCCAACCGTGGAACTCCAACTCCCTGTGTGAACAGCTTTTCCTCTCACAGCCCAAGGGAGAATCCATTGCCCGCCACTACACCCCGTTCTCTGAATTGTGTGAGAGGCGCCCACGCGTTTCTCCGCCTCGTCGTACATCACGGCTTCCGCGCTGGCGACCTCGATCCTTCCGCGGCCTCAGGCCCTCGATTCGTTTCGTAGACCGTCGATTCTGCAGGCGCTCGACCTGCCCGCCTTCAAGACGACGTCCACGCTCGAGGACAAGCTATCGCTGCCGTCCATCGGCCACGACATCTCGCGTCCCTCTTCTACATCGACAGTTGCCTCGTACACGCGCCAGCGGCTCGGGAGCCATGCTTCTATACAACTCCCCGCCCTCTCGACGCTCGCATCCGTAGCGAGCCAGGAAGGAAACGAAGGTCAAACCGGCTCCAGCGAGGCGACACTACCGAAGATGCCATCCCCCTCACTGCCGTCGCTTCCGCCGCCGCCGCCGCCGCCGACTGCGAGGTGCGTATCTGTTTGTTTTCTTTTCGTCCCTCTCACCGAGAAGAGGAGGAATGGTGTGCTTTTGCTGCGCTGGGTTGGGGAGGGGAAGCGTGGAAACTAGCTCGAGGGTCGGCGGTGCTGTCCCAGGTGGCCGTGGCACCGGCCCCGGCTCTGAGCGAGAGCGCGAGAGCGCGAGAGCCTTATCGGGAGTCTTGGCAAACGTCCCACCTGAGCTTTTCCCTTTGGCTTCAATCTCGCTCTGACGTTGTCTTCCAGCAATCCTCCCAAAGGTCTCAGCATGACTTACGCAACTGCTGCGCCCGCCACAGCTGGCGGGCAGCCCAATTCACCTGTAAGTTGCGTCGGCCCCCTCTGGTAGTCCGTTGTGCTGCGGTTCTATGCTGCGCGGTGGGCAGCAGCACTCGCTTTCCTTATCCTTATCGCGACTATCGCAATCGATAGCATCGTCAGCCGAGAGCAACCCGACCGAGGAATTGTCAACATGCCCAATGTCAATAACATCGCTGACCAAAATCGCCACAGCCCGTCTGCCAAAACTGCACCACGAGCACCACTCCGCTCTGGCGTCGCGATGAGTCCGGCTCGGTGCTTTGCAACGCCTGTGGCCTCTTCCTGAAGCTGCACGGCCGCCCCCGTCCCATCTCTCTGAAGACCGATGTCATCAAGAGCCGCAACCGTGTCAAGACCGGCGGCGCAGCTGGTCGCAAGAAGGTATGCCCATTGTCTCTCCCTATTCTACGTGAGCTGCTAATGCCCACCTCAGGCTGCCGAGACTAATGGCCTCCCTGCTGCCCATCCCGCCTCTCACCACCCTGACCCCGACGCCTCTCTGGCCATGGGCCTTGCCCAGCGCCGTCGCACGTCAGCAAAGATCTCCTCTGGCCTGTCGGAACCATCACATTCGCCCATTTCACGCACGGGAACCCCATCCTTCGCCCACCAGTCCAACATTGCCCCTCAGCATATGTTTGACGGCGCCTTGAACCCCGATGCCTTTCATTCCCCCTCCCTACCCTCCGCCTTCCCTCTACGTCAACCGTCTCCCAGTGCGGCTTCTTCCGTGAACGGCTCTCATCTTGATCCTCCCTTGGCGTACGATGCTCTAATGTCGCAAAATACTCATCTCAGGACGCGAGTCAATGAGCTCGAAGTCATCAACGAACTGTTCCGCGGACGCGTCTCGGAATTGGAAAACAGTGAGAGCCGGTTGAAGGCCGAGCTAGACGAGATGCGGCAACGAGAAGGCGACCTGAAAAGGCGAGTGGACGAATTGGAAGCCGAAGGTCCACGGCACAAGAAAATGCGAATGAGCGATCTTGTCGACGAGAGCCGCGCAGGCACCCCTATCAGCTCCATGGGGGAGTAACGCTTGCGCTCTACCTGCAGGTACCGTTGCCTGTCTAACGATATGTAATGCCCATGTGCAGGAAGGGTTCCCCTGCTGCTTTGGTCGGCAGGGCACCACCGGTGTTTAATCCTTTTCATTCTCCTAATACCTCCCTTCCTTTGGCGCTCCGAAAAGGCTCCCAGTGAGCCGGCTTTCCACGGCCACCTACGCCCACTTAATGTTTTGAATCACTTTCTCATTCTTCGTCTTCTCGGTCTGAAGTAGATCGTCCTTGTATTCTACCCATAAGCTTTCTTTAGAGGTGGAAGGGGTGTCGACGAATTGTTTGTCGATTGCGGTCGTGTTATGTGCTCACATGAGCTCGGGCAGGGTTTATGCGGAAAAGAGCAGTGTCCCGCTATGGCGAGCGTATGGACTGCCTGGATGGGTTTATGTCAGCATATCAAAAAGTGGCTTCGGTCTTCGGACATGGTGAAATGGGATACGAATTGTTTATCGTGTGCTTGATCTACATGCTGCTGTACACACACATGTGTTGTTCAGAGGAAGAGGGGATTTGGTATGCAGGCGTAACCATTGACACAGTTTGACCAAGATTGGCCCTTTTGTACACCTGGCGAAAGATGCCACTCATTAGTCTATCACGGTCCCGCCTCCATGACCGTCCCATGTATCTTGCCCTCAAATCCCAATGCGGAAAGAAGCCCCTATCACCGGTCATTCTTTTCATATGCCGCCCGTATTTCACCGTCTAATCTCCTCCTCATGTGGAGGAGGAAACGTGCGAGATGGATACAATTGCATTGTATCCTCGAACCGCAAGCAAAGACAAAATCAACTACCTCCTGCGTGTGGTTGTTATTCCGTACTGCTTGAGATGCGTGATCCGTTCTTCAACCTGCCGATTGGGAGTGATGGACATGAGGTATATGTATGATTGGTCGATCTCCGTTCTCCCGGGGGCTCATGTCACAGGCACCCAGTCAAGCAGAAAGATGGCGCGAAATGTTGGTGGGAAGCATATCAACACTTCAATAACCTCAATGGCTGCCAAAAGCTCTACAAAAATCGGAACATGTGAAATGGAGTCGCGGTTGAAGAAGGAGTGCCGTCGAACCTGGAGGCATGAGCATGGTGTTGCTGGGGAGATGGATGTGCAGGAGCGAACCGGGCCGAGCGCACTAGCGCGGTTGCTTAGTCAGATTGCCCTGAGCTCCTTTGGTCGCTTCCTGAAGAATTCTCTCTTCCCTTCCCGTCCTCCAAACTCACGACCATCCATTGCACTTCCTTTCCATCCCCAAATCCATCTCCACCCACTCCACCGACACCATCAAAATGGTTGCCATCGCTCGCACCCTCGGCGCCGCCCGCGCGGTCGCCCGCTCCGGCATGCCTGCCTCTCGTTTCGTCTCCACCCAGGGTACGTTCCATCAGCAATTCCATCTCAATTGATCCATTGGGGATCAATTGAGAGTCAATTGCGATGCGCAATCGCATAAGAACCTCGATTGACACTTTGTTCGACAGCTCCCCGCAACGCCCTCGTCCAGAACGGTGCCTTCCGCAAGGCTTTCAAGCCCGCCAACATGATCCAGTCCCGCGGCATCGTTGCTGAGTCGACCGCCGCCGCCATGGTCGCTGCCGCTAAGATCCAGGGTGCCGGTATCGCTACCGTCGGTCTCGCTGGTGCTGGTGTCGGTATCGGAACGGTTTTCGGTGGTCTCATCCAGGGTGTCGCCCGCAACCCTTCCCTCAGGGGTCAGCTCTTCCAGTACGCCGTTTTGGGTTTCGCCTTCGCTGAGGCTACTGGTCTTTTCGCCCTCATGATGTCCTTCTTGCTCCTCTACGTTGCATAGAGTGGTGCGCTGCTTTGGCACTCTGTCATCGGGTCTTCGGGTCGGTCACACGGGTGGAAAATTTTGCGGATGGGTGTGTGCATACAAGACAACCATTTCCTTAGTCTAGTGGCCGGTCAGATTGTAAAACATGTACTTTAGATCAACAATCTGAAGAGCAAGCTGCCGCTTCACTGCTCTTAATCAATGTTCCGAGGTTCACGGCCGGAGTGTCCACAGCTTTGTGATGTACTTGAAGTCGACCGAGACTCCCTCAAATGAATCAATTGTCCCTTTACACCAAATACCGATAATGTCACAGGTCAATTGGATCGTTTTTGGATGCGTGTCGGCTGGCAGGAACCTTTCGCAATCAAGCTGGCAATTGACTTGCTCGCCAAGCTTTTTGTCGAACCTCAGCTATCGGCTTCAAGGAAAGAGAACCCCTAAAGCCATCGCGGCGTGACGCATGACACAATGGCGTTAATTATCAATTGGCGACGGCCCTTTGCGACTTACATCCATCAACGTCACCACGCGCGGCCTGATGGCGCCGTGCGTTTTGGCCGAGCTTGACGCTGAGCTCCATTAATACCCTGAGTTGGCGCGTTGGTAACATTGAACAGCTCAACACTTCGACCGCGGGCACCTCGCATATACCGAGTAAGCTGATCTGCACTCGTTCGTGGCTTTTAAAGGACGCTGCCAGATACTCGGATACGGCAGCGAACTACTCTACCCTTCCACTGACACCCGACCTCTAGGTACGCGCCCGAATGTTCTCCCTTCGTACCCACGAACTTTCACGATACAAGTCAGCGCCGCCTTTGTGCCCCCCCGTATCAGACTCCGTTCTCAGAGCCCACGCACAGTCCAATGGCGTCTTTCTCGATCGTTGTGGCCTGCTCCCTCGGCGATTACGGGTTTGGTCAAGCAGGTGCATGAGGCAGGCGGCACATAACTAAGCGATAAACGTTCGCTCGAAATTGAGTCTATCTTGAGCTGGTAGAGTGAAAGTTGTTTGGATGATTCCGGGGGATGGATACATCATATAGACGCAAGCGCTGCTGTTGCGTAACTAGGTAGCGGACAGTTCGATGCAGTCAAAAGATATGCCGGCTCTCGGGCATCGTTACAGTTAGCTCACATGAATTGCTTGGTTCCTGTGAGCTCGGTGATTCCAGGGTTATAGCTAGGGCGCCTGGTTCTCGTAGTATAGGTATATACGTGGCTAACAATCTTCATACATAACTTGGTCTACTAGAAGGTGCACCTCTCGATTTTGGAGCCTCACTGAGGGAAGTGTGTCCTGGGAAGGGGTTAACCCGGTCCCCGAGCCATCACCAGCTACGTCCCACCACAACATGAAATTCCCATCTCATACTCTCCTACAAAGCCGTGTAAACCCCTCAATCTGTTCCCACTCTTCCGTAACCGGCGTTGTGCTGACATAAAACAATCCCTCCCCATCCCGCTTCTTCCTCACCTCCATCAAACTCTCATAATTACTGCCCCAAAATGCTGTCTGCCAATACGGCTCTTCAAGAATTCCCTCGTTAACATAACGCTGCCCCGTAAGGAGACGCGCTGCGGAGAGCCTTGTCGACAACGTTGGCGAGGCGGTCATGAGCGGCGGCCTTTTGAGATAGAGGTGCATTGCCTTCGACGTTGATCATAGTGATGGTGAAGGACAACGCATTGGGCCAGGCCGGGCGGATGGCATTGTCGACGACGGGGTCGCCCTAACCGGGGCCCGCCATATGTGTCAGAACACTGAAGTGTATAGCCACCAGCGGGTCCTCATCCACACCCCTTGACACTTGACACCGTGAACACAGAAGGACTCTCAAAGGAAAGAACACTAACCAATCATACGGCCTATAATAAACGAAAGGCTTCCCCCTGACGCACTCGTCGCAGTCCTATAGGCCCTGACGATGCCATGCCCAGTCTGCGCAATATCCCTCCTCGTGAAGAGCCTCCACCTACGAGGCCGCTCAATCCAGCTCCATCCTGGAACATGGCCGTTTACATATCAAGAAAAGTTGAGAACTCCCTGGTTCGGGTGGTATACGGCACCTCGTCGGCTCTGAGCCTGTTGAAAAGCGGCTTCAAGACAGTTGCGATCTTGGCTGTGTTCAGGCTCGGTGCTACAAAAGGTTGGATGTTCAAGCTATTGGAGCTGAGCTCATAGTATACAAACTTGCCATTCTCGACATAGTGATTAGCCAGGTGGTGGAAAGGTCTCGCCAGTGGAGCGGATAGACAGGGAGACGCCTGCGGTTGGGACTTCAGGGAAGGTCTTGACAGTCACGGCGACAATTGCGCCAAACGTGGAGGGTCTATCGCCTTCGAGGGCCCAGAAGAGGTCTAGGCTGATGTCGGCATTGGAAGCGGTGATGTCTCCGGCAGCGGTTACGAGGGTGAGGGAGAGTGCGTTGTCGGTAGCTGCTACGCAGTAAGCAGATGAGGTAGCAGTAGAATATGCAAATTGGAATATCACTGGCTTGGTCGGATTCTGCTGGTTGGCTAGCCTATACAATTCCCTGACCGGCACGCCCGCCCCGACCGTCTTCGCACCGATCCTCCAACCCCCAGGACCAGTATAGTTTTTGACACACTCCACACTCCTGATTTCATGCGTACTGGTTGCCAGTGAGCCATAACCGGTAGGCCGGTCGGCCCATAAAGTCGTGCCCTGTGTTGCGGATGAGGAGGCGCCGGTTGCGGGTGCGAGCAAAGTTGACATCAGCCTGGATGTGAGCGGGTTTGGTGGCCATGATGACGTAGACAGGGATATGACCGATGGTGCAGGTTTGAGAGCGGGCGTTGGTGTTGGGGTTGTCTAGGTGAGGTTCATGAGGGTTTGCGGAAGGCTAAGGAAATAGACAGGATGAATCTGAAAAATCGGAAGGCGAAGGAGAACTAAATCATACAAGAGCTGTTCGTCCAATACGTCCACATATTCTGACTTGCTGGTCCGCGCTGTGTTCTCGTTAGCCTTCTCTTGTTCTGCTCCATTAATCCCACCCTGGGTTTTCCAAAACCCTCCCTTGGACCTTGCTATTTTCCGTCCTTTGGCTCCTTCCCTTCTTTCGGCTCCTCTTCCCAGTCCGAACCCCTCTACGATTCGCTCTCAAACTCATCTGTCTTCATACTCATTTGGGGTTCAAAACCAACAACCAAAGGACTCTAGAAGAAGAAAGGAGGCGTAAGGCAACCTCACTGCCAATCCTCCCTCCCCCACGCCTGACTTGCCCTACTACACTGCTGCTGATTATATTTACGCTCCCCATCGAATTTCGCATAGCAGCTCGCCCCGGGAGGTACTCCTTCGAACAATCTTCCGGCCACTGTCGAGTTCAAGCTTGACCAGCCTGAATCGAGATGGCCAGCAACTATCCGTGTGGTAACATTGGCGGCCGTTCCAGTTTACCAAGGGCGAGTTTGATTGGGCTACAGTGAGGGAGGCGCGAGAGAAGAGGAGAGTGGTTAAGAAGGGGACATGAAAAGGAAAGAGGACCATTGTCGTGGTAGGATCAACCAGCTGACGGGAAAAGCCAGGTGCTGGAAAAGAGAAAGACAACAAGCGAAACTTCGAGGGGCCTATTCGAAAAGACTGAACGTATAAATATCTAGGCCTGCGCTCGTGATCATCCCAGTTCCAATTCCTGTACCCCAGAAGAAAGTAAACAATGAGATGAAAGGAGAGGGACATGCAGGCTTGTATATAGTGGGAAATTCGCCTTGGACGCAATCGGTTTGATTCGACCAATGTTGTCTGCGATGCGTTTTACGTTTGCGAAGAGTAGCATGTTGGGAGTGACGTTTTCCACAGGCTCGAATTTGGAATCTGCAGGGTCCTGATTCCCACAGGAAAGCCCAGCAAGGGACCTACTGAACCAGTGAAGTTTGAACTCCCAAGTTTCCAAGAACAAGTCATTGTTCCAACGCTCCGTTAGGAAAGCACCGTACATTGAAGAACGGGATCCTTGCAGGGCTTGAAGCCCCCCATCGTTGGAGTGAGGAATGCAGATGCAGATGCGGAAGTACCACATGCGCTCTGTACGCGAACATGGTAAAGAATGACAAGACTTGACCGATTGAAGAAAGGAAGAAGTATAATAAAATGTAATGGTATCATTTTCGGCAATGGACCAATGCCCACCTCCCACTTACCCACCCTGATATCGAAAAATGGCCGTGACCTCTGTTCCGCAAGTAGAATCATCGACCGATTCCTGTTCGTTTAGTTCCGATAACCATGCGCCTTGGTAAAAGAATTTCGCTCCATGTCGCTCGCCTGACCAGCTCCGTCCCCACAGATATAGATTCGTATAACATATGATCGCTATGCTCTTAATCGTAATGCATAAACAGTTGTGAGATGCTTTCTCCATGGTGGTTACGGCGGATAGCTTCGGCCAACAAGTTGTCGACGCCGATGACGACCAACTTGTCCTTGGCTTGCGCCTGTTTGGATTCCGGAATGGGAAACGCATTCGTGACGACAATCTTGTCGATGCATTCGCAGGCATTCATCTCGGCGAGGCAGTCTCCACCGAAAAGCCCGTGAGTCGCCATGCAGTACACCTTGGTGGCACCACCGCGCTTCACAACCGTTTCCGCGGCGGCAATCCAGGAAGTGGATTTGTCAATCATGTCGTCAAGTAGGATTACCGGGCGGTTGCGCACGTTGCCAACGAGCGTCACCATGGTCTCGAGTCCCGGATTCTTCAAGTCTTCCTCCTCATCGTCAGACGATGCAGCCGCATCGATGGTACCACCCAATGCATGCGCATATTCACTGTTTTCGAGTCTTCGCACAGAGGAGGCGGTGGACATGAAGGAGGAGATCATATGATCGGGAATGCAATCATCTTCGGTCTCGGAAGGGGCGCGGTTGTGGCGCCATGTCGAATTCGAAGTGGCGGACATGGCGGGGGATGGATGGGTCTCGTCAACGATGTGTCCTTGGACCAGGCGCCCGTGAATGACATCCCTGGCCCGCTGCTGAAGTTAGAACAGAGCAAGAGTCTGGAGGGGAATGGATCAAACCTCGTCTGTGTACTCCTCGACGCTTTCGTCTTGCTCATCACCCCCATCTTCTGGCGGGTCACTGTTTGGCAGCGTCTCTGGCGGTATCTCGGCCTCTGGGACCGAGTTTACCCTCACGGACTTGGCAAGAGGGCTCCCTGAGGATTCCACCCCATTGGCTCGTCTTTGAAGGGGGTTCGGAAGCCGGGTTTGTATCTTTGGCTTGCCCGTCTCACTGCGGGGATTATAGGAAAGGCTGGTGGCCGACGTAATGTGGGAATCCGCATCCAACGCTGCATCCAGCACTCCTGGCGTCTCGTATGTCCCGTCCATCTTCAACTGCTCGAACAACGTACTCTCCGTCATGTGAAGAGCCGTACCTCCCCTCCGCCTATCGGTAGTGACGATGCCGAAGCTGAGCTTCAAGGCATCGGCCAGGGAGGTGACACGCTTGGTACCGCCTGGGTTCTTGCTCACCACGACTGCATCCTTCCAGTTTGGAATGTTTACACGGATCCATCGAGCGAGGAGGGGTTCGGCGAGGAGGTTGTCGACAGGGCACTTGAAGAAGCCCTGCATCTGAGAGGCGTGGAGGTCAATTGTGATGACGTGGTCGACGCCGGCGATGTTGAGGAGGTTGGCTACCATGCGGGCGGTAATGGCGCCGCGGTGCTGCTTTTTCTTGGACTGGCGGGAGTAGGGGAAGTATGGCATGACGGCTGTGGTTGTTCGAGTTAGAGGATTGCTAGTTGAGGTCGTGCGGTGGTGCTACCGGTGATTGACTTTGCGGAGCCGCCCTTACACGCGGATACCATGATCAACAACTCCATGACGGCGTCGTTGATCCTGTTTTTGTGTTAGTTGGTTTGGTTTGTAAGGAAGGTTCACTGGGTAGGAGGCGTACTTTTCGCTCCCGCTCTGGACGATGAAGACATGTTTCTCTCGGATGGAGGTATCTGTCGACTCTCAGCGAAGAACGAGAAGCAATTGAGGGCTTGAGAACGCACGTATGGAAACCGAAGTCTCGCCATTCGCGAATTTGCCTAGGGATACGGAGCCCCGCTTTGAGCCCAGGCGGTCGCATATGCCGTCAACGAGGGCGGGATGGGATGAGCCGCTGAAGACAATGGCTCCACGCATGGTGGGAGGGCCGAGAACGAAGTAATCGTTGAGGTCTGAAGGCGCAGCTGGTTGGGGACGACGAAAATTGTCCATGGTTTGCGGTCGAGTCGAGAAGATATTCTTGGCATGCCAGGGATCCTGGTAAGGCCTCACGCTACTCACGCTATCGCTCGTTTATCGTTTTAAGCTTATCGATAGCTGCTTATATAAGCGGGAGGAATGCGGGGCGAGGTGTGGCGGGGTGTGGCGGGGAGAATGGGTGAAGGGCAGGTTCGCAGGGGAGTGAATGTCCGCTTCATACTCGGTAGATGGCCCTTTAACTAGCACCCGTACCCCGTGTTCCGACCGTATGCGCTGGCGGGACCCGACAGACAGAGTTTTTGTGTTCACACTTTCGCGCTCTCTCTACCACACATTGGAAGAGGACCAGCTCACGCGACACGTCTCCAATTGTCGCACGGAGCATAGACGCAACCTATCAGAGCCCTCACTATGCCCACGCTCCGCCCACGCTGCGCCCATTGACATGCCCGCCATCGCCCGCATCTACGAGTACTATGTCCTCTGTCCTCAACACCGTCATAAGTCGACATCTCAAGAACTTCAGCAACAAGTTCGACAGAATGGTAGCTTCCCCTTTGCCAACGGAATGCCACCCGTAGCACACATCCTCTCTGAGCTTTGCACCTGCAAGACTGGGTAACCCCATCATGTACGGAGTACATCATGTGCTACTCGCCGCCATACGAGTACCGTAGGGCTATTGGTACATATCCCAATTGGTTCTCTTTATTGTATTATGCTGGGGAGGTAACCATTGAGCTACCTAGGTAGCTGTTGAGGCGCCATCACCATCTCGTTTTCATATATGGATCTTGGCGATAAGCCCGAGAGGGCAGTGTATCTATTGATTCCAGTGCAATGTGACAGAAAACGGCACGCACAGCAGACTCGGTCCGAGACACTGGCGGTCGTTAGTTGGACTGGGTGGGCACCGAGAACCGGGTTCAGAGGAATCCGAGCATGTGGCGGTAGGGTATCGAGGCCACTGCTGCGCTCCGTTTGACGATGCGCGGATGCTTCCATTGCATATGGGGCGTCCCTATCGGCCGCAACGGCCTGGTAGTGCCTAATAAGTCTCTGGGTGGCCGACGAACAATTGAATGTTGATAGATTCAAGATTCAAGTGTTGGCGCTACACTGGGCCAGGCTCGGGAAGGAAAAGAGTGTCCAAAGCCAGGTGAGCCGTGTGGTGGACAGTGGACAAACGAGTGAAATTGGCAAGATTGTATCATTGTACACAGTAAAGGGGAAAAGAAAGCAAAAAAAGCTCATCAGACGGGAGGGGGATTGACGCACAGCAGGCCTGGTTGGGACGGGCAGCCAGCCACGCACCACAACCGTGTGACGCGGAGAAAACGATGGTGACACCGATCTTGCATAGATTGGTGGAACCGACTGCCAGGTTCAGAGCCGATCCCGTGTGACACGCACTGATGGCGCGCTCAAGCCGCTGTCCGTTTCAGGACAGTCGATGCCACAGTTTCTGGAATGGGTTACCCTTACGGAGGATTCGTCGTCTCCAGAGAAGGTTGCATTCGTGGAAAGAAGGGACGGCAGAGGCATGGCAGTGCATTTCAGAACTAGGATTCATGATTCACGATTCACGATTCACGATTCACGATTCACGATTCACGATTCACGATTCCGTGCCCTGCTCGTTCGTGACAGAGGGGGGAAAAGAAGAGAACACAAGCTCGGATTGTGATTGGGAAGGGAGAGCATGCCGGTCATGGATGCAAGCGAGCATTTCATGCATATCGCTACGTTTGCTTCCTTGACTGAGTAGATCGGGGGAGGGGGGAGACGTCAGGATGTCAGATCCAGAGAGTGTTTTCTTATTAAAATCAACAAGAGCACCTGGTCTTATCATTGCGAGTCCTATCTGGCGGCCGACGCTATTCGTTCAATGGCCCAAATGGGGGAGAGGGGGTGAAGAAGACCTGTGGCGTGAGTGGGCAGGCACACAAACGGCGACGATACCTGGTAGGTGGATTGCAAGCCACCCGCCTCCAGGATGCGGGAGGAAGCCTGAAGGTGGACTTGAGAGAGGATAATGCTAGTGGGGAAATGAAAGCGGGAGGGAGGGTCCTTGTAGCGCGAGGATCTGTAACGTGGGCGTCGAGCGGCTTTGGCCGAGATGAGGCTGATGTAACTAGTATGTTTTCCAGCTGAACCGGTTGGATGAGACAAAGGCGAAGACAAGGTCAAAACAGAAGGGGGGAATGGTTTTGGGGGTCTTAACTCTTGAGAAGGGTGGGCACTGGGGAGCGGGAAGCGTGGCTCGCAGCGTCTGCAAATGGACGTTTTGGGAAACGCCTTTGGAGACACGGGGTGGAACCGACGGTGCGAGGTGACGAAATTGGCAAGATGAGCGACGGGACGCGCAACTGGCAAAGAAAGGTTGTGTGGTGATATGGCTGTGGGCTGTCTGATAATAATGATGAAGGAGAAGGGGAAGGAGAAGAAGTGGTGGTGGTGGTGGAGGAGCCCACTGGAGCGGGCCAGGAGGACCCTGGAAACCTTAAAAAACTGTCGCCAGGTATGCCCCTGTTTTGCTGCCGCTGGTCCCAAAGGGGTATAGCGCAGAGACTGAAGAGCTGACGCCACAAGTCTGCTTCAGGTTCAGGCCGCCGGGCGGTCAGAGAGGTCAGAGAGGTCAGAGAGGGACAGAGAGGGACAGAGAGGGACAGAGAGGGACAGAGAGGGTCAGAGAGGGTCACAGTCTACGTAGACGGACGGCCATGGCGTGCAACACGGCGTGACGTGTGCGCGAAAAGAGAGGAGCTACGATTGCTACTGCTGCTACTATGTGCTGCCGCTATTACTAGGGTCGAGGACACAAGAGCACAGCCGTACCTATTGGCAGCCTCTCCATCTCTCCAGTCTCCTTTTGGCGTGGGACATGAACGGACTCAGCGGAGCGCCTGGGTGAGCGCGCCTGCCGCTGTCTCGGATCTACCTAGGTATTGTGTGTACACGGTAGGTACTGTACTGTACGGTAGTAGTATGTAGTAGTAGCTAGCCATCATAGCCAGTCCACTCACTGCCCGTTCACGGTGGTGACGTGACCTTTTCTGTTCCCACGTTCAGAGGCATCCATCCCCTCGATTCCTTGATGCTACCATGGCCGCGGCGGCGGAACAGCCCGCCCGCATCCGAACAGCGCTGAACAGCTGGGATAACTCTAAGTTATATGTAGCAGAGACCGCAGAGCAGGGACGGCAGGGCTCATCCCGAAGATGGACCTGGGAACCTGGGACCTGGATGGTGGGCGCTGGAGGCCGCATTGAGGCCACCCTGTAGGCTTGCAGGCTTGCAGGCTTGTAGGCTTGTAGACAGTAGGCCTGTAGCCAGGCCGCCCATCTCAATTGGCCTGGCTGTGCGACATGCTCAGTGCATCTCTTGCTCCATCCGTCTGCCTCGCACCCGCTTTGGAGCCCTGCGAGCCTAGGGAGGGGACACTGGACAGTCAGGCTCCAAGCCGGATGCACGCTTGTTTCGTCGTACCGCGTGGTGGAGAATAGTATCATCAAAGCGGTCATAGTAGGGCGACTAGCCTGGAACCACCACCACCACCACCAAGGTGAAGATGGCCGCGGCGAGCACAAAGTATAAAAGACGGCGACCATCATCTGCCTGCCTCCAATATCCAACCTTTCCCCCCTCCAACGTCTCCCTCGTCCACTCGGTCCCTCCGTCTTTTTTTGCTTGCTGAACGCGGCTCCTTGTGCGTTTGCTTTACCTTGCTTTTCTGCAGCCACCGCTCAACCAGGAAGTTCCCTGACAAGTCCTGATCTCATCTCCAACCTCCAACCTCCTGTGTCGCCCGGTTGTTTGGAACGTCTCGACCATTTACCTACCATACATAACGTGTGTTTGCCCTCGGTAGCCTCTTGCTTCTGTGGACTGACGTGCATCCATCCAGGAAACCCGACTCTCCTACCCTACCTACACCGAATCACAGTCCTGTGTGTACCAGTACATAGTACAGAGTACATAGACACCCCTCGCCCTCTCAGCCCTACCTATACGAAAGCGTTCCGAGACCCGACACAATGGCTCAGCCCAGCAACTGTTCCCACTCGTTCCAACTCATCAAGTCCGACACCACCCTCATTCAATGGAACTGCAACCTCTGCCATTCCGGCCCGCACACCTTCATCTACGAGTGCGCCCACTGCAAGCTGAAGACATGCAGACCCTGCACCTCCAAAGCGTAGAAAATTGCGTCAACGTGGAGCTGGTGAGTCTACCGTCCCGTCTCTTCCAGGGTCAGCGTTTCCTCCTCAGCACGTGGCTTTGGCTTGCAGCACGCCTGCGCAAAAGCATGGAGCGCCCATTGCCCCCAAAGTGCCAGTGCATACAGTAGATGCCTCGCAGCAATCCTGCATGTACCGATGTGCCCCCTCCTCCCCGGCCGCAATACATAATATGGAATAATAACGAGATTCAAAATAAGAACAAGAAGAGAGAGATGCTGACTCGCGTTCCAAGCCGGTACCGGTACCAGTACAGGGGACCATGACCATGGACAAAGCCTGATTTTATTCCTGAAGGCGCATATGCACGATTCACGATCGACGGTCGTCCGGGCAGGGGTCCACTTCACCGAAACCGAGTCCGCGCTCCTGGGACTGGCACTGGCACTGGCGCTGGCACCAGAGTCTATCGTTCGGTCCGCACCTGAGCACCTCGTGCACAACCCTGTCCTGTCCACTCCTCCACGACTCCTCCACGACCCCCCTTCTCACCCACCTTTCTTCTGTCACGCCTTTTCTTTTTTTTTTTCTTCTTTTTTTTCCAACTCTCCTTGCCTTATCGCCTTGTTCCACTCTGAAGATATCCGGCATTCCTTAGCATGGCGTTCAAATTTGGCTTGTTATCTTTCCTCCATCCCCAAGCCACCACTAGGCACAGCGGCATTTTCCTCCTCCGGGCCTTCGTGACTCGTCTCGGCTTCTTTTTCCAGGCGTCCTGCGTTGGATCTCAAAAGCAACGGGGAACTTGCTCTAGAACGGTTTCAGCAGCAGCGTGGGGAAGCCTGGCTTGGTCCTTCACTGCGGCCTCCGCCTCGTCATTGGTGGCATGTCTGTGTTTCAGCTTCCGCCTACCCCAGCCGCTATTTCCTTTGCAAACACTCTTCATTCACTCTATTCGGTATCGTCTCCTCTTCTTTTTCTTCTCTCTCTCCGTCTTTGATCAGTCGACTCAACTCCCTAATCTCCTAATCTCTGTCCTGGCATATCGGCTATCGGCACGGACGGTTCGCACACTCCTCTTTCACCTTTCCTTGGATTACACCTCGTCGGTGGAAATTCAAATGTTTCTGGGGACTAGCCCTTTCAACCCTCCTGTGATTATTTATTATTGACGTGTAATGCGATCGTCCCTCCTCACATGCACGCTTGCCTATTGTGGTCGACATTCCGCAGAGTCATACCTCTCATCATCCCTCACCAAAACACTCCGAGCTATGCTATAGCAGGGATGCCTGCCATGTTTCGTACATACGCTTCCCAGAAACCACAACTCATTGGCTATCTCGGCCGCTCGCTGTTTCTATTATCCCATCCTCTGGGTCAACCTGGTCACCGAGACCTTGGATCCCGTACCGCAGGTTACCAGCTCCGATGGAAAGCGTGAAGATCAGTCAGCCTCCTTTCCTGTATTGTATAAGCTCACAATTTTAAGCCAATTAGACGTTGTAAAAACGCTTATTGCATGATTTTAATGCCATGTTTGATCTACCCGTTGTAGAAGTTAGCTAACTTGGCACAGTTTAGACCAATTATACCTATGTTTTCTAATCCTTGCGACCCCCTGCGACCCCCTGTTTTTTCCGTCGGAGCTGGTAACCTGCGGTAATGTCGGACAGTAAGCGGGTCGAAAATTATATATAGTTTGCGGGATACGGAGAGAGTGGCGATGGCACCGAACAACCATTCCCGGAGTGCTCGGTAGACGTTCGCGGCCCGTAATGCAGCAGATGCTGAGAAAGGATACGTCCCGCTCAGCTTCTGGGCCTTCAACGACACCAAGGTTTGAGGCCTTCATCATGCGTTTGAGACAAAGACACGGCGGTTGGCCAATAATGATAGCACCGTCATTGCCGATGGTGTGAGACGTTGGGAATCCCGATTCTTGTATCGCGTATACCGATTGCCCAGGACCCGCTCGACTTGCTTTTCTTGTTTCATGACGGCCACGTCTCCTCCATCCGAAAGGTGGTATGTAGTCCACTACGGAATACTCTCAATCATCACCTCGCTCGGCTGATTGCCAACAAGGTAAACAGACATCACACCGAGCAGGACAAGATCCACAGGTGAATCATCATCATCCTTCTCCCGCCGGTGCCGCCCGCGCTGTTTGGAGGTGGACAGCCCTCCTGTCCCAACCAGGTTAGGGCCAAACAGCTGATTCAGCCATCTCTCTATCACGTGGTTAGTCATTCCGTCCCCCTAAAATCTTGGAGGAGCGCAGACAATTCTATTCGATTGGCTTTCAGCTATACATGAAGTTTTGGTACGCTAAGCACAGAGATACCGCCACGTCACCGAAAATGGGTTATGGATGCTTTGCCGTCACCTAGGTACTCCGTCTCACATCAGCACAACGCCAACAAAGGATGGAACCGATTCGCTGTTCACAGGAGGGGGCCGTACAACCTCGGAGCAACATGTAATAAACTGTGGCCAGACGATGTTGCCAAAGTACACCCAAACGTTCCCAGCAGCATAAAACCGCCCCAATTCTGGTAGCATGCGAAGTATTGGCTGAGCCGCCACACATCCTCCATTCAGCTACTTACGAGAAGCTGCATATTGGCCCCCACGTTCACAGCTGTACATCATCATAGCCTCCGGTTGTACGCAAGGCGAAACCGAACACCTTTTTTTCTTTGAGTTGTGAAGTATTCAGAGTGCCTTGATTAAGGCCTTCCATTGACCCTTCCCGAAGGAGCTGTATATCGCAGGAGATTGCACCAGTGCACGAAGCCCATAGGTCCAGCAGGAGGGGATCAGCTCGTCACCAGTATCTCAGTACAGAAGAGTCTTCAGAGCACAATGTCTTCAATCTCAGGGGACGATGACATCCTCAACGCCCCCCAGCAAGTTCTTGACAATTTCTGGGACAACCTCATTACCAAGAGACCTGGCAAAGTCACCAACATCTTTCCCCCAAGCCTCTACGCGAATCTCCTCCCCAATCCACGAAAGCAGAATGCGCCCGATGGCCGGAACGCCGCCGAATCCTACCAAGCAGCAGCCGACGAGTGCAAAGCGCGCGTCAAACGCATCGTCCGCGAATGCCACCGAACGAACGAGAAATATACCGACCCCGACTTTGATATCGAGGGAGATGATGGCATTGGCAATTGCCTGGACGGTCTGATGAAGTGGTACAAGACGGATGAAGGCGGCCCGCCCAGTGGCTTGAAGCCAGGCTCCATTCACCGTATAGATTGGATCTTCGAAAACCCTGCGTTTACCGTAGATGGATTCTCCAGCTCCGATGTGCAACAGGGGGCGAATGGGGATTGCTGGTTCCTTGCCGCCGTGGCCACGGTCTGTTCCAGTCAAAGCCTCATGCACAAGGTGTGTGTCGCAAGGGACGAAGAGTGCGGCGTGTACGGCTTCGTCTTCTATCGAGACGGTGAATGGATATCCACCGTGGTGGACGACAACTTGTACCTCAATGACGAAGATTTCGATGCCCATGGGGACATTTTCGATGCCTCGGGGGCAAAAGAGCGCAAGTACAGGAAAAACAACCAAACAGGCAGCGACGCCTTGCACTTTGCCTCCTGCGCGGATCAGAATGAAACGTGGCTCCCACTGCTCGAGAAAGCGTATGCGAAAGTGCACGGCGATTATGAAGCCATTGCCGGCGGCTTCTCTGGGGAGGGGGTGGAGGACTTGACTGGCGGTGTCACTACCAAGGTCCTCACCAATAGGGTACTCAGCAAAGATCGTCTTTGGAAAGAATTGCTCGAGGTTAACAAGCAGTTCCTGTTCTCCGCTTCTTCACCTGGAGCGTACGGAGATGATAGCACATCTCGAAAAGGCCTTGCTCTCTCCCATGCCTATTCAGTCATCAAAGCCGTCGAGGAGGAGGATGAAGATGGAAAGAAGCACAGATTGGTGCTTATCCGGAACCCCTGGGGTAAACGGAGCTGGAACGGAATTGGCGAGTGGAATGGTGCATGGAGCGATGGCTCCAAGGTACGTGCGGTTGGCCTTGCCATGGAAGCCCTTGAACTTCATTCTAATCGTCGATCCACTTGCAGGAATGGACACCGTACTGGATGAACAAGCTGTAGGTTCCATCACCAGATCCGCAGCAGCAAGCAGATTAACCATTTCAGATCTCACAAATTCGGAGATGATGGCCAATTTTGGATGTCCTACAACGATCTGCTAAGTCGCTTTGACCTCCTCGACCGCACCCGCCTCTTCGACAAAAATTGGACCGTTGTCCAGCACTGGACTTCGGTCAGCGTCGCATGGGTCACGGGCTACCTGAACACCAAATTCCTGGTCGAAATCAAGAAAGGCGGACCCACCGTCTTTGTCCTCGCTCAACTCGACGATCGATACTTTAAAGGTCTAGAAGGGAAATACCGGTTTGATCTGCACTTCTTGCTGCAGGAAGAAGGCGCTGAGGCTGGGGAGCACATTGTTCGTGCTCGTGGCGCTTGGTTCGGGAACAGAAGTATCTCTGCCGAGGTTGATCTGGAACCGGGCAAATATGAAGTGCTCCCCAAGATTGTGGCGTGGAAAGATGATGACGCACCCGATGTCTACGAGGTATGTTACTCCTCGGTGCTTACACCTGTAGAGAAGCTCATGGGGACTTCAGGTGGTGCAAAAGCTCGCCGACAGCAACCCCCAGAAGTTGAGGCAGATTGGCATGAACTATGACATTGCGAATGCGAAGGGCGTGACCAAGGTGACAGAAGCAGACAGGAAGAAGAGGGAGCAGAAAAAGAAAGAAATCCAGGAGAAGAAGAAGAGGGAGAAGGAGGAGGCGGAGAAGGAGAAGGCCGAGTTTGAGGCCTGGAAAAAGGAGAAGGAGAAGAAGGAGAGAGAGGAGAAAGAGAAGGCGGACAAGGAGAAAGAGAAGGAGAAGGAGAAGAAAGAGGAGGTCGCTAAAGACACGGACGGCAAGGCGGAACATTCTGATTCCGCAGATGAGAAGACCGAGAAAGCTAAGAAAGATGAACTGAAGCCTGCGGAACCCAAGGCAGAGACAACGGGAGCGGACGGAAAGACGGAGACTCCTGCTTCTGACACGCCAAAGAAGGAAGATATACCCCTTAACACCGCAACTGGTGCCAAGAAGGATGAGTCCGTCTTGAAAGACGCCGACGCTGTCAAAGCTGCGGACGATGAGAAGAAAGTTGAAGATCACTTAGCTGAAGCAGTGGATGGGAAAGATGGCAAAGCGCCCGAGGAAGCCAACCAACCCAAAGACGCTGCACCAGGGAAGCTCCGTATTCCTGACGATCCTGCCCCTGCTATGGCTTCTCCCATCAGAGAACACAGCACAATCCCACTCCCAGAACCTCTCTTCGCCGACGACCACGCTCCCGTACCTGCCACAGATACCGCACCCATCCCAGCTCCGCCCACCCCAGTAGACAATACCCAGAAACCCTGGAATGCCGTGTGCGTTCTAGGATTGCGCGTATACTCGAAGGACCCAGATGTCAGTATCCAGCTGGTGGAGCCGAAAAATGCGGAGGAGGGCGCGGTGTTGGATGCGGATGGTGCGAATCAGGCCGGGGCGACGATGTGATGATGTTCTCACAATTGTCAAGTTTGCTCACGCCATGAAATAATGGGTTTATATCAGTGATGGCCTTGGTTAGGGTGTGAACAGCATAGGGTCCTGGGCCCATCCAATGAATAGCGAGTATGAAAGAGAATCTAGGATTAATTTGCACGTAAGCTGCAGTCTATGCGAGTGGTTTCTTTCATCTGTTCTAATTCTGAGCCTTTCAGTCAGAGCATGATTCTTCCTTCCAATAACAGGGTGGTACCATGACGAAGTGAGTCTAATATTTCTCCTTCTAACAACACATTTCGAACACCGATACTTCTGGTGTACAAGCCACCGAGCCATACCAAAGTCCCACTGACTTACTGACCCAGTTCTACCATCTTCCCCGTATCAAAGCCGCCTATAAACACTACGTTCGCCCTATTGTATCCAGCTACCTAGGCTCTCAGGCAATCCTAGCCTGGGAACTTGGAAACGAGCCTCGCTGCGGTGCCGACAGTGTGCGCAACCTGCCTCGATCCTCCTTCTGCACTCCCTCATTGCTGACTGACTGGGTCGACAAAATGAGCACATATATCAAATCCCTCGATCATCACCATCTCGTCACCACTGGCGACAAAGGAGGATTCAATCATCGG
Organism: Westerdykella sp. P71; assembly: GCA_019022765.1. Classification (NCBI taxonomy): domain Eukaryota; kingdom Fungi; phylum Ascomycota; class Dothideomycetes; order Pleosporales; family Sporormiaceae; genus Westerdykella; species Westerdykella sp. P71. The sequence continues at coordinate 7,412 of JAFHBW010000200.1, read as the reverse complement.
GGAATGCGGATAGGTTCTATAATGGGTGGGATGGGGGAGATTTCGAGCAAAAGTTGAAACCCCCCTGCGTAGATTTTAGGACTTTCCATAGTTATCCGGACTGGTGGTCCAAGACGGTGGAGTGGACGACGCAGTGGATCAAGGATCATGCAGAGGCTGCCAGGAGAGTGGGGAAACCAGTTGTGCATGAGGAATATGGTGAGTCCTCCCCCCCTTCCCTTGGAATGTTCGAAGTTTCGAGATTTCTTCTTCCCTTTCCCGCTAGGTGGACAGTTTCCGCCATCAACATTATCATCCGCCCCATCAATCGCTCAGCAAGAGACGAGAAGCCAGTCCTCTAACACATCTCACCAGGATGGCTCACCCCGGAAAAACGCCTCGAATACCTTACCACCGTCAAGAACACTTCCCGCATCGAAGGCCTAGGGATCAGGCAGACCACATCCATCGCCGAGAGAGTGCCCGATCTCTTTTGGCAATATGACTTTTCGAATTATTCTTATGGGCGTGTTCATGACGATGGTTTTACTATTTTCTTGGACGAGTGAATTTCCTGAAAATCCTCTCCTTCAAGCGCTGTGGTTTTGGTGTCGGTGGGGAATGTATGATTGGTGGGAAGTTATGCTAATGCATCAATATTGCAGCCCTGAGGCACAAGATCTAGTCTAGGAGCATGCAAAGCGGGTAAGCGCTTTGGACGGCGACCTCTTGAATGCTATGGTTCCCCGACAGTGGCGGTCGGTAGGCAGAGAGGATGTGCTACGGTTACGTCATCCAAAGTAGCAGAACTCGGAATTACATGGTGCAAAATGCATATGCGAGATGGAAGTGCCGTGTGGACCACGAGTACAACAGAAAATCGAACAGAGGAAACGACTATTCGAATATATAAACTTTTTCTGACCTCATAATGATGTCCATGCTACCAGACTGTACAAGAGCAAATCAGGACCAAGATTTATGAACAGAGGCATCGCACAGACGGAGTACTTCACATCAGCACGCACACGCATTTATTAAGCAAATATGCGTCGGTCTTTTGTCGAGCAGAGTAGAAATAAATACGTTTCAATTTTACATCCAATCATTACATATCTCATAAACCCACTTCTCAGCCATGCACAATCTATTACGTCCGCCCCTTCGTCACTTCATGAGCATAGAGCGAGCGTTATCGTACTGAAAATGAAGACCCACATAACCCAAGCAGACGTATCCACATTCTCTTCTCATCTTCGATCGACCGAGAGAAACAGATGCGAGTCGAGGGGGTATAATGCCGTTGAAGAAAAGGAGAGGAATAAGAAAAAAAAGAAACATACAATCTAATCCATGGGGACATGGCTTTCCCATGTACCTATCCTGCTCTCTCGATCCTACGCAAGCAGGACCGCTTCAACACCAGCTCCCTAAGCCGTCTCCACCTCCGCCTCCTTCTTCACCTCGGCCTCACCATTGGCCGCGCCATTCTCCTTAACCTTCTCTACCTCCTTCAACCTCTCCTCCAACTTCTTCGCCTCGTCCTTGGCCGCATCAAGTTCCTTCTCCGCAGCAGCTTGCTTCTTCTTAGCCTCCATGACCTTCTCAACCGAACCTTTCGTGATCTCCGAGATCTTCTCCTCCAGCGCCTTCTGCTGCGCCTCCGTCTCCGCGACCTTCTCTTTCAGGACGTCGACCTCCTTCTGAGCCACCTCCTTCGCGGCCTGAGCGGCTTTCAGTTCCTCTTCAGCCTTGGAGGCGGCATCGAGCTTGGCTTGGAGGCTGGCAACAGTTTCTTCCTGAGCCGTCTTCGCCTTGTCGGCCGCAATCTTGAGTTCGTCGAGCTGGGAAGTTGCGTCCTTGGCCTGAGATTCAGCGGCGGACAACTTCTCATTCAACTCGTCGACCTTCTTCTCCAGGTCCGCCTTGGCGGTCTCGGCAGCTCCGAGTGCTTCCGCCTTAGCAGAAGACTCCTGTGCCTCCGCCTGGGCAGCCTTGAGTTTGCCTTCCAACTCTTCAACCTTCGATGCGGTGTCGGAAGCACCCGTCTTTGCGGCCTCAAGCTCTTCCTTCAACTTGGAGACTTCACTCTCAAGCTCAGTCTTTGCGGCGCGGGCAGCTTCGAGCTCTTCGAGTTTCGAAGCGGCGGCCTGGGCTTCGCTCTGCGCACTGTCCAGCTTGGTCTGGAGGTCTGTGACCTTGGTCTCGGCTTCCTTAGCAGATTCAAGTTGCTTGGCCAGGTCCGCCTTCTCCGATTCGACGGTCTCTAGGCTCTTCTGCAGCTCCTCAACCTTGCCATCGGCCTCCTTCGCCTTGACAACCTCTGCCTCGGCGGCGTCGAGCTTGCTTTGCAGTTCGGCGACCTTGCCAGCCTCCTCTTTAGCAGCGGCGAGCTCCTTCTCCAGAGCAGCAACCTTCTCCTCGCTCTGGGAGGAAGCAGACTTGACTGCGTCGAGCTGGCTTTGCAGTTCGGCGACCTTGCCAGCCTCCTCTTTGGCAGCGGCGAGCTCCTTCTCCAGAGCAGCAACCTTCTCCTCGCTCTCGGAGGAAGTAGACTTGACGGCGTCGAGCTGGCTCTGAAGCTCAGAGACCTTGGCAGCTTCCCCCTTGACGGCCTCGAGCTCCTTCTCAAGCGCCGCAATCTTCTCCGCGCTCTCGGAAGACGAAGAGTTCGCCGATGCAAGCTTAGCCTCCAGATCCGCCACCTTTCCAGCCTCCTCTTTGGCAGCAGCAAGGTCCTTCTCCACATCGGAGAGCTTCTCGTCGCTATCCTTGGAGGCGGCCTGAGCCTTCTCAAGTTGAGCCTGGAGATCGGCAACCTTGTCCGCTTCTTGTTTAGCGGCAGAAAGTTCCTTCTCGAGCGATTCAATCTTCTGAGCGCCCTCGTCAGAGGAAGCCTTGTTCGCGTCCAGCTGAGCCTGGAGGCCTGCAACCTTGCCAGCGTCCTCCTTGGTAGCCGCAAGCTCGGCCTCCAGCTCAGCTATGCGAGCATCCGAGGTCTTCTTCGCCTCCTCGTGGCCGGAGGTCTTCTCGTTGAGAGCCTGCTCGGCGGCAGTCTTCGCCTCCTCGGCAGCGGCAAGACGTTCCTTGGTACTCGCCAGATCTTCGTTGACCTTCTCAAGTTGTTCCTTGTTGGCGGACTCAAGTTCACCGTTCTTCGCAGTAAGACCGTCGACCTGGCCTTGGAGCTCAGCGACCTTGGCGTTCAAGGCGTCGGCATCGTCCTTTACAGACTCGGCAGCCCTGAGAGCTTCGTCCTTCTCGGCGGCCTCTGCAACCTTCTTCTCCAGATCCTCCTTGGTCTGGTTGAGAGACTGCTCCAGTTCGGAGATCCTTGCGGCGTGATCTTCGGCATCACCCTTGGCCGATTCGACGGCCTTGGTGATTTCCTCCTCTGTTACTTTCAGGCTGGCTTCGAGGTCGCTGATCTTAGCCTTCAAAGTTTCCGCCTCCTCCTTGGCGGCCTCAGCTTCCTTCAGAGACTCATCTTTGGCGGCAAGTTCTGAATCCTTGGTCTTAAGGGACCCTTCGAGCTCTGCGATCTTTGCGTTCAACTGATCGGCATTGCTCTTAGCTTCGTCGACGGCCTTGGTCAGCTGCTCCTTCTCGCCGGTGAGTTCCTTTTCCTTGGTCTCCAGGCTGGACTTGAGCTCAGTGATCTGCGCCGTGAGGCCCTCACTCTCGCCCTTGGTGGAATCGGTGAGAACGGCAAGTTCGGACTGAACCTTGTCGAGCTCGGCGGTCTTCTCGGACAGGGACTTCTCCAGCTCGGACGTTTTGCTAGTAAGATCCTCTACCTTCTGCTTTTCCGCCTCGAGATTCTTTTGAGCCTGCTCAATGTCGTTGGCAAGCTCGCCTTCCCGGGTCTCCAGCTTCTTTTCAAGCTCGACCACCTTCTTCTTCTCACCGGCGGCTGCCACAGTAGCATTGTTGAGTTCATCCTGGGAGCTCTCGAGCTCAGTTTCTAGGGAAGAGACCTTGGCCTGGAGGGAGGAGAGCTCGTCCTGGATCGTTGTCTTCTCCGAGGTGAGCTGCTCAACCTGGGTGGTCTTGTCCGCCAAATCCGACTGGGCAGCCTCCAGCTTGGCGCTAGCCTCCTTGAGCGTCTCCAGCTCAGCTTTCGCTTCGCTCAACGCCTTCTCTGCAGCATCCTTCTCCTCGGTGAGGGCCGCAATGGACTTCTCCTTCTCAGCAAGCTCAGCCTTGGGGACCAGGCCCTCCTTCTCGGCCTTGAGGGCCTCAATCTCGGACTGAAGCTCGGTGATGGTGGCCTTGTAGCCCTCAATCTCCTTCTCCACCTCCTTCATCCTTGCGTCGTGCTTGTCGGTGGCTTCGGCCAACTTGCCGTTGAACTCCTCCTCACACTGCTCGCGGACAATACTGCGCTCCTTGGCCTTGGCTTCGTGGACTTGCTGGACGACGACGCTGACCATGTGCTCCTCCAGGGCCTTCTTGTCCTGCTTGAGGGTCTCCTCGCGCTCTGAGAATTCGCGCTCCTTTTCGCGGTATTCTTCCTGGATGCCGGTGATGGTCTCGTCTTGCTTGGCGACGAGACTGTGGGCTTCGTCGCGCTCGGCTTCGGCTTTGGAGAGCTTGAGGAGGAGCTTTTCGACCTTGACTTCGGGGGTGTCGGACTCTTTTATGGAAGGAGCTTTGTCCGAGGAGCGGTCTGGGGACTGTTTGTTAGTAGATTGTTTTGGAGGGGGGGAGGGACGTGGGGGTGCCCAGGGTGTCGTCTATGAAGGGTGGACGCGGTGAAAGAAATGGGGGGTGAGAGAGAGGAACAAGAAGGAGCATGCATACCGGCTTCGAACGACAAAGGGCGCGAGCGACCCGCAGGCGTCTCGGGCGGGGTGTCTGGAGCAGCCAGGCCATTTTCCTGTTTTGCGGCAGAGACGGGAGCGGTGGTGGTGGGTGAGGCCGGGGAGGCCGGGGCATCTACGCCGCCGAAGAAGTAGTTGTAAGCTCTCCGCATACTGCTGGTGCGTTTGGGCAACTTGGGGCGGGAGGAAGAGGTTGACAGGCGGCCGCGTCGTTCGTCCTTCTGGTCTTGGGGAGTGAGGACGGTGACGGGGGTGATTGTGTCTGAGCTCTTGCCGCGCTTATGATTGGCAAGTAGCTTCCGGCCAAACTTTTGGGAGCCCGCGCTGATGTCGGCGAGGATCTGCTTCTGCTCCTTGGAAGCGACACTGGGGAAGAAGTGTCAGCGGAGGGGGGGGGAAGGCAAAACTCGAAAGACGAGCAAGTGAGAGAAAGAGAGAGAGAGAGCTCGAGAGAGGAGCGGGAGGAGGAAACGAGGCGTGCAAGGTTGCAGTGCAACGAAGACACAATAACAACAACAACAACAAGAACAGGAACAAAACAACACGAGGAGGAGGAGGAGGAGGGGGGGTGGGGAAGAGGGAAGGCTGGCCGGGGCCTCGGGATTGGATTGTTGTTTGTGGCGGTGACGGAGAGGGAAGAAAAAAAAAGATAGTGGTAAATAGTGCCTCCCGTTTCGGCGAAAATACTTACTCGTAGCTGGATCGGCTCCTGCCAAAGCTCGGCATGATCAAGCTAGGTAAAAAGCTTTTGTTCTTCTTGTTTGCCTTGCCTTGTCTTGTTTTCTTTGTATTTTACCTTCCCTTTTCGTAGCACCGGTCAGGAAAGTTTGCGTTTGGGGAAGGGTCCGGCGGTTTATCGACTGGCGGATCGAGCGGGGCGGGCTCACTGGCTCAGGGCTGGTGCTGGGGAACGAACGGGTGTGGATTGGAGCTTTTATCTATGCTATGTGCGAGCACAGCAGTTGGGCCGATGCATGCACATGCACAAGGCGTGGAGGAGGGAGAGGCGTGAGAGGATAATGAAATAAAATAATAACTTAAACCCACACCTGTTCGGAGGGATGTGAATTGGGTGCAGGGAATGCCAATCAGGACGCAGCACGTAGTGACACGCGAGTCTCCTGGGGTCGAGATGGGGAATGCAGATGTCAGAAGGCAAGGCCTGACAGCAAAGAGTACTTATGCAACAGCGGCAGCAGCATCGCCATTGGCATCAACCTTGGAATGGTCCATGGATGCGTGGCCCAGCGCGTGTCGCACAACTCGAGGTTGGGCGGCAGGCTCCACACCTGGGCCAACGAGCAGCGAGTGTTATGATACAGTGTATAGGATATAGGTATCTACCATGATCATCAGAGGACGCTCGAGGGACAGCGGTACCTCTCCACCTCTCGTCCTCGCCAGCCTTGATGCGATGCGAACCACTCTTACGCGCCTTGCAGTCTGCAGACATGACCAAGACGTGAACACGTCGGCGGCGAATCGCCAGGGCGCCGCACTGCGCGGGACGCCAGCACACCTTCTTCCGTACGCAGTAGACCAACAAGGCGACAGGTCGCAAGAGATGAAAGGCATGTCGCTATGCCGGGCACATGGTCGCGGGACCGTCACGGACTCAGGGACTCACGGACTCACGGACCTCACAGACGGGGACAAGGGGAAACAGACAGGGGAGGGGGCAATTGATGCGTTGTCGGTCTGAGAGCATCGATGCGGTGTGCGATGGGTCCATTAATTATTGGGCCCATGGGCGACAAGAACAATGTCCCTGTCCTCGAATCTTCAGTGTTTTGCGCCATTATTATCATCTATCAACCTGCCATCGATCCTCGATCGATCGGCTCTCGGGCTCTCAGTTGCTGTTGCATGCAATTAATGCCCATGAGCTCGAGAGTTTAGCACAGTCTTGAGTCTTGATGCAGTAGTAGGTCAAGATGCATTATTTTGTGTAGACTACGGCGTATAACCGCCGAGGTGTGGACAAGAAAAGCTTTCTCTTTAAGGTTGCCGGTGCCAGTTGTCCCTGCAGGCGACTTAGGCCAGATGTAGCCTAGCCTAGCACCTGTGACCTGCATTCCCACAATCACCTCACTCGTTGCTCAGACGACGAGCACGTCTTTGAAGTTTTCTCACCGCGATTTGGGACCGCATGATCCCGTGTAGATAGTCTACCTGCCTACTGTATGTATCCAGTCAACTCACAAGTGAATCGCCTACCCGTTATCCGGAATGGGAAGGCTCGCCATTAATATTCGGACAATATTCTCCACAGAGACCAACCTGCTTCTGCTTCTGCTTCTGCTTCTGCGCCCGAATCCAAGGGACCATGAGACTTGACAAATAGTAGGCACTACTAGGTACACAGAAAATACAAAGGAGAAAGGCCGTGGCATCCATCTATCCTTATAACCTCTACTTTGTACCGTCTAGTCGTGCAATACCGGTCCCAGTACAGAGTACAGCCATGCCAAACGCCCCAGCCAATACCCTGCCCACTCTATCCAAGCCAAACCCAACTCCTCTCCTTGACCAGAGACACCCCAACGCCACGAATCCCCCACGGCCATGCCACTTGCCAGTGTAGTAGAATCGCCCCCAGCAATGTCTCCC
>JAFHBW010000199.1:0-78161 GCA_019022765.1 Westerdykella sp. P71 | reverse complement strand
TGTAGGTTGCTTGGTTGGCTACTAGGTAGCGTGCGTGCTACTTTAGCATAGGAGGGCGCCCCACTTGGGATGCTGTTCATCTTGGTTTCAATATTGTTTAGCTAAGTTTCCATTTTCTCCATGCGCTGCGTGAACATCTTCATCTGACTAGCGTGTTCAGCGATCAGCTTTTCCTGTTCCTCCATTTTCTGCTCTAGCATTGCCCGAAGCCTGTTCTGCTCCTGTTTTGCGGATTCAAGTGCTTCCTAGTGCTCCTAGCGCTCCTGTTGACGTGCTTGGAGGACTTCGCGCATTATTGCTTCTAGCTGTACAAGGCTCCCTTGTCCTTGCTGTCTCTCCTCCATTGCCTTTATCGATTTGTACATGTCCTCGACCATTGTTGCCATTCTGCTCGGCGTTATGCCGCTCAGGTCCACGCTTTCCTGCCTCGGTTGTACCGAAGGTTGGGAGTTTTCTGGCGTACGAGTGCTTGACCAAGGGGCATTGGGCTTCCTTGGGGCAATAGTTCCTGCGGGACGTTGTGCTTCCACGGTTTTCAGGGTTGCTTTTAGAGCGCGACCGGATTTTCTTGGTGCTGGGGGCGGGTCGTCGGGCGTTGAGATCTCGATGTCGAGGGACGTCGGTGCCATGACGGAAGGCTCGGCGGAGGCGGCACCCCACCGGGGGGTTCCTCCAGCGGGGAGGGTGGGTAAAAGAGTGTAATAACTATCTAAAACGTTTCTCCGTGGTGTATATCCCTACCTAAGCAGAGAATCCAGCTTTTCTCTGGGGCGGTTCTGCCTCAAGGAGACAAGATAGACCGGTAGATAGTTGTTCCGCTCCGAAGGGGATAGCATAGAGATCCATCATCCAAACCCCTTGGAGCCTTATCGAATCCAAACTGTTACCAGGCATCTGCAAGCTTTGCGCGGCCATTACACCTAGTGTTTGCCTACTAGTGTACTACTACGCATACCTAATAGTTTATTAGCTATATCTTCTACCTTATATAGCTAAGCTAGAAATCCTTGGCTATGTCTGCCGATGGATTGTTCCTGAGTTCTCCTGGTATGAGAATCTGCGACCAGTGGCGCTTAGAGTCAACGCCGGCGCTCGGGTCGTCTACGATGCCGACATCCAACTTGCGGTCAGCGGTGGAGCCTTGCACGGGCTGGTGAGGCTGTGCCAGCGGTCGCCGTCGAGGCCTGGAGGACGGGCTGATTCTCTGCTGCGAAGTCCAGGAGCTGACCGGTAAGTGGCGCAAACCAGCTTAAGACGTCGCGTTCCCTGGCGCTTGCAGGCTAGCTCTGCCAGCCGCTCCCCTCTTGGAGGAACGGATTATCCCCTTCTTTGCACTTGTCGAACACGGCCTGCGCTACCGACTTCAGACCTGGGACTCTTCCGATGTAGGCATCGAAGAAACCAGGGACCCCGACGTATAGCTGTCCCAGTTCCCCCTTTAGCGCGCCGTCCACATATTTGCGGTGTTCGGTAGAGTTCGCGAAGCTGCCCGCGTTGTGCAGCCATGGCGTCCGCTCGAAGTTGCCGGAGTTTCCAACAGATCTCCAAAGAGGTTTACGGTATTGCTCTTAGAGGGAAGTGAACGTGTGGCGGGGAGACTAGGTAGGATTTAGATTCAAAGTGATGTTTTGAGACTGAGAATCGGCAAGCTGCGGAGCTGCGGGTGGTGAAGTTATGGTGCGGAGCCGACTGGCCGTGGACACGTCCTGCAGTGCGCCATGTTGTCAGTGGATCTTGGTCGCAAAGACGCTTCTCGATCGCGCAGGAACGAAGTAATTCGGCATTGGGAGCGTCTTGTTGAAGTGTCTGTCAGCGGCTTCCCTGTAGGCTGTGGCGACATGCGCTGGCAGTGTCATATTATCCTGACTGTCTGAACCCCCTCACCGACATTCCGGCCAGGCAGTGGGTCTCGAACCGGAAGTGGATCCTTGAGCTGTTCTTCCAGCCACAGGCCCAGCCAAGGAATCTCTTGCCTCAAGAACTCGACGCTCGCATAACCGACCCGCCGGAATAACCCCTTCTCCGCATCGACTGGTTCGAGCAGCAAGGATATGCATTCGAAGAAACCCCCGAGAACACATGGCATGCAATAAAACATTGGTGCCTCATCATCCTTCGGCTGAGGCCGATTGGCGTCGTCTAGGATGACGGAGGTTTTACCGGTCCATTTACGCAGCGTATTCGGTTTCTTGTTGCGTGGCGCGGAGGCAGGTGCCCAGCAAGAGGTTGCCCATTTTACCCACCCGTCCTCATCGAACCCAAAGCTATCACGAAACCAATCCGACCTGGGTAGAGGGTGGACTGCCCACAAGTGGCCCCTTAGATCCAAGTAGCCGCCAATTACGGCTCCGGTGGTATCCTCGGTGGCATAATCGAGGTGGATTCGCTCCACAGTGGATAGGGCCATGGGAGCTTTGGTAAACGGCCAATCAACGGCACTCTCGACGGAAGCCCAGGACCAAGTGGGTGCGATGTATTCACGAAAACGAAAGCCAGAGGATGTCGTGTTGTAGCGGTCACGATGCCATAGAAGCTCTTGAGGTAGTTGGCTGCGCCATAGACCGACAATGTATTCGTCGTTCAATAGGGCCCCCACTCTTTTCGCGATACCGGACAATGCAATGAGCCGATCGCTAGGGTTAGTAAGGCAAGTGCCCGAGTAATTTGCCACAATGACGTGCCATGAAAAGTCTTCGAAGAAGGCGCTATCAGCCTTGATGCAGTGTGGCAGCATCGTCTTTGAATTCCTTGAATTCCTGCGGCCTGCAGCCACCAAGCCGTGGATGCTATCAATGCGCGGAAGGCCGTAGGGAAAGGACTCGGAGGCGTCTAATTGGCAGCATTCCCAGAACAGCTGGTTACGGCTGAAATGCAGAACCCGGGGAGAGAGCAACCGCTCCTGGAAAACCCATCCCCGGCTATACACCGAGCACTTTAAGATGTTGCGTTCCCAGAGCGCAGTATCTATGATGTAATATTGCCTCTTTAGGAATCGATCTAACCAGCTGCGTGGAGGAAGGGTAACATGTCCAGTGTTTTCCACGCGGGGATCCCGGTAAAAGAAAAGTCCGCCGGAACTGTCCGCTGCTGCGGAGGCGGAAAGGTTACAATACGAATTGGCGTATACTTCGTGCATGAGGCCCGCTTCTCGGTACCAGTCAGATAGGTCGTCTTTATCCTGTAAGATGCAGAGCGAGTCAATCCACAGATACCGAACTTCTAGCCTTCGTGCTGCCGTAACGGCGTCGAAGAAGGTCCTTGGAAGAGCGGTGAGGGGAATGCCATGTTGAAACTTTTGAATATTAGACCGGAGAAGCCGAAGTGGTAGAGAACCGCCCCACCGATGGCTAAGAGTAAGGTATGGACCGGAGGGTTTGTGGGTATCTGTGATTACTAGTCGTACGGCATCTACCGCGCTTTCGACCTCCTTGGTGTCGAGGAGTCGAGTAGGGTACCATGAGGCTTTGACTTGGCGATTGCATGATGAATGGTTATTCAGGCATTGATGCAACCAATCACGGGCCGTCCTCAAAGACTCGTTGGAGGCGGTGCTCCAGGACTTGAGCCCAACGGATTGTACATCGGAGACTGGGTAATTAGCCCGATATCTTCGTTCGATGGGCCCGGTGACTTACCCGTGGTTGGCATGAGAAGGAACTTGTCACAATAGACCTCGGCGCTCGGTGACCACATGCTAAGGGGGATACTTCCCCTTTCCCACAGCGAACCCGTATACATGGAAAGGACAGTAAGATGGGATGAGCCTAGGTCTTGGCTAGATTGTAGCCGATCTTCATCTGTTCTGGATAGACTGTCCCAGAAAGAGGAGCATATGTAACATCCCTCTGCTATGGAGGCTGCGAGACTCTCTGTCGTGAGGTGGTGCACATTCTGCTCAGTCGTGTGCGTCCATCGTTCCAAGACTCCAATACAAGTCTCACACAACATAGTGAAGCCGTGGAATATGTGAAGGTGAAGCACGAGTGAGGTTAAGGAAGCAATGTCGGGGCAAGAGCGAGGTGTCGTGGGTTGAAGAGCCCTGCAAAGCATGTATCAGGTCAAGGAGGGAATTTGAATTCGAAAGAGTCGCGAAAGGTATCGAGTCCTTTGCCAATGGGGTTTGCCTTGACTACCTTTGATCGCGACTCATCGGCCGTGGCGAGAGCGCAGCAAACGCTCGAGGTAGTCAATAGAAATGACGATGTGAACCACTGTGAAATGAAGAGCGAGGCAGACCCGTAGAGAAGGGGTGTCGACGTGGCTGTGGCTGTGGCTGTGGCTGTGGCTTTGGCTTTGGCTGTGGCCCCAGCCGTCTATCTGCACTGGCTGTACCCGCAGTCGCACTGGTTGCCCCAGCCGCACTGGTTCCCAGCCGTGGCTGTGGCGCCAAGCTTGATCACGAGACGAGAGCTGTGTCGAGAGGCTGTAGCGGGGTGAGATAGGTTGGACTGGGGCCAGCTGATGAGCGGCAACACCTTTTTTTTTCGTTTGTTGTGCCTATGTGCTCCATTCATCTCCAAAATATGATGTCGGTAGCGACGGAAGTGTCTCGCAAGCGTTGTTTCCATGGACCAATATTTACGGAATTCGACATGTGGAAGTCTTTTCTGGCATAGCGCCTCGGTCCATCAATGACGCCAGCACTCGACCGATGGCATGCATCGAAGCTCGTTTTCCAGTTGGCGTTGAATCGGTTCCTTCAGCCTTTCGCCCTTGACTTTGGCTTCTCCATTCAGTATCTCCACAATGGGTACAGCTGCAAGCTTCAATCCAGCGCGGGATATCCCCAGCCTGACTGGGAAAGTCATTCTCGTCACCGGTGGTATGTTCATGCAACCGTCCTCGCTCTGAAGATAAGGCCAGGCCATTCACATCTAGCACAGGCAATGCAGGTCTAGGGAAACAGACAATCCAATACCTGGCCGCACACTCGCCGGCGCGAATCTACCTCGCAGCGCGCACCCCATCCAAGGCGCAATCCGCCATCGCCTCGATCCGCGAAGCCGTCCCCGATGCGCCCATCGAGCACCTCCCACTGGACCTGACCTCTTTCTCGTCCATCGCCGACGCCGCGAAGACCTTTAAGGAGAAGGAGAAGCGCCTGGATATCCTCATCAACAATGCCGGCGTCATGGCGACCCCCTACAGCCTGACCAAGGAGGGCTACGAGATCCAATTCGGAACAAACCACATTGGCCACGCGCTCCTGACCAAGCTGCTGCTTCCCGTGCTGTTGGCCACCGCAGAGGAGCCCGGCGCCGACGTCCGCATCGTCAATCTCTCCAGCATGGGCCATCTGGGTGCGCCTTCGGGCGGCATCATCTGGGACCAAGCGGCGCTGGAAAAGCAATATACGTTCCGTCGCTACGGCCAGTCCAAGCTCGCCAACATCCTCTTCACCAAGGAGCTCGCCGCGCGCTATCCGCAAATCACGTCCGTGTCGGTGCATCCGGGCGTCATCATCACGGATCTGTATGCGTCGATCCAGGCGAATTTCTTCTTGAAGGCCGGACTCTGGGTCTATCAGCTTCTGACGCCCATCCTGCCGGGCCATTTCAAAGACGCGACCGGCGGTGCGTTGACGCAGACATGGGCGGCGACCGTGGCGAAGGAGAAGCTGGAGAACGGGGCTTTCTACCGACCAGTCGGCATCAAGGCGTGTGGGAGCTCGTATGCGCAGGATGCTGGGCTGGCCAAGAAGCTGTGGGAGTGGACCGAGGCGGAGTTCCAGAAGCACGGATATTAATCATGCGAGAGTAGAAGATAAGGCAAGGGGGGATGCTGTGACTAGAGGTCTGTTTTGTTCACTGCGAGAGAAGAACACAAGGGAATTTTTTGCATATTCGTGTCTATTTTTGTTCACTGTTGAATACCCACTCATTATAATAAACCTTTGCTTACCATTAGCCCTTCATGAGGGCATACGGCACCATGTCAAGCTCAGCGTCGGGGTATACAAATCATCCATCTTACAAAGCTCCGACAGAGAACATCACACATCCGCCTTCGTCACCACCCTCCACAATGCCTTGAGTGGACCATGCCGCGGCGTTGGGCTCTCGCAGCCCTCGGTTTCCGCCCTCCCATGCCCCTTTGCGGAAGAAGAAGAATTTCGCATCAATTTCGCCTCTGTGCTGTGCCACGTCGCCGAGGTATCTCGTGGGACAGGTTTTCGGCGAATCTGGGCATTGCCAGTCGAACCCGTGGAACGTCGAGGGTCCCAGGTTGGTGATGTGCAGGTGGGAGAGGTTGGAGAGGGTAGCCTCGTCATGTCGAAGAAGCCCGCTGCGTTTCGGTGGATGATTCTATCAGGCGAGAGGCGGGTCTTGATGTATTCGTCACTGCCGTGACATTGTCGAAGTGTTAGGGGAGACGGCCGACGTCGGATTTGCGGTCTGGCTTCGAGACTCAGTCTTTCTGAATGACTTTCTCTCTGCTCACGGAGCTTTTCTCTGGCCAGTTCGTCTGCTGATTGAGCATCCTGATGCGGGACCCGGTTCGGGACCTGGACTGGGACTGGGACTGGGACTGGGACNGGGACTGGGACTGGGACTGGGACTGGTGGTGATTGATCGTCCTCAGCCCGCTCGCAGTCCCTCTCAAAGTCGAACCTGAGTCGCACCCCAAGACCTTCACTTTCGAGTTGCGCATACGTCGCATACCTCCTCTCCGCTCTCTCGTTCCCACCCGATCCCTTACTATGCCAGACACATGGTCCATCCTCTTCATCGGCGCGCTGCTCATGGAGCACCCTTCTTTCCCCTCCAATCCCATATTTGAATCCATCCAGCACCTCATCGAAGCCGTTCCTCTTCTCCCCACCATGGTTATCCCGCCGCCGGATCCCCTGCTCAGTAGCAATCCTATTGCCGCGTACCCTCGAGTCCAGGCCTTCTGGTAGATCCCTGGAAGCGCATTGTACACATTTCTCCAACGTGGAATACATGAGCATGGTTCGCTTGACGGACGCGGGGACGCGGGAAACGACGGTGTGGACCAGGCGAGAGGAAGAAAGGGAGCGAGAAATGTGAATGATTTCGGGCGCGTGACCGCAGTGGTAGCTGCAGTGAGTCAGGTACGGGTATGACATTTCGGGTTGTGGAAATGGGTTTGGGGCGAGAGGTGTGAGGAAATTTGGCAATTATGCAAGCGACAGCATTGAGAATAGAGAGTGAACAATGTAAGTGTGTAGGAATAGAAGATGAACAATGTACATGCGCCACTTGGCTATTCGGGCATTGCAGTGAATGATGACGGGCGCAGAACATTGAATTCTACGAGGCAAACGGCTTGAGGAGGGTTTGTCCTTGATGGTGACTGCCGTGGACAGTGGGCTGGTTGGTCGCCATCCTCGCTCCTCCGTGATTTGGCATGACAGTCCATCGTTCGCCTGAGGGACTGTTGTTTTAACTTCGAAGAAAATGTCGATTATTATTTTCTAATCCTGCAGTGCTTGTGTATGTACATTAGAATGGTGGTTTGGACAGACGTTGAAAGGGCAGTACGCTAGCCGTTCTGGAATTAGTGCTGGCCCCACATTGAGTAACGACCTTACAATCTCTACACCCCCTCTCCCTCCACATCACCAAATTTCATTTATCTGCCGCGAGATCTAGTGCAGGAACAGAAATAGTACCAAGACGTTCGGAAGGACGCTGTTAGTGGGGATCCAAAGTTTTGATCGCCAGATTTTGTTCAGGCCATTTGTTTCGAGCCTTCGCATGTGCAGTATCAGCACAATGTCTAATGGATGATGAGTAGGTACGCATGGCAAGCTGATATGCGATTGGCGACTCTGGTTCCGGTCGCATAGCACATGCCTCAAGCGGTTCCGCGTAGATTTGGTCTTGGACAGCATCTCCATACCATATTTAGCCACTTTGATTGCTTCAAAAGTAAGTGCCAAATGAATGGCCCCTCTAGCTCCATCTGCCTGCTTGGCCACTGGCAAGTACTTATTGAGGCCATTCTCGAAATGTTTCTCACGATACGGAACCACTCGGCTCTCTGAATCTCACGCACTCCACCACTCTCAAGATGAGGTTCTCTGTGCTCCTCGCCCAAGGGCTTCTTGCAACATCTTCCCTAGTATCCGCGGCGGCAATCGACAAGAGACAATCGATAACCCAAGTCTACAAATTCTCCGGTTCTCCCATTTCAGCAGAAGGTATCGCAACCCGGTCCAACGGCCAAATTCTCGTCTCCTTCTTCGACAAAGGCGAACTCTGGAGCGTCGACCCTGCGACGAAAAAGGCCTCCAAAGTCGCCACATTCACCGATGCCACCTGCGCAGGCGGCATTGCCGAAATTGCCCCAGATGTCTTCGCAGTTGTCGCAGGCCAGTATTCGTTCAGTGGAGGTCTCAAGACGGGCTCGTGGGCGATCTGGAAGGTAGACTTCACCAGCGGGGCGGCCAAAACGTCCGTCCTTAAGAAGGTGCCTGATTCCGGCTTCTTCAATGGGCTCTCAACCTTCACCAACGATACTATTCTTATCGGCGATGCATCGAAGGGCGCAGTTGTTGCCATGAACATCAATACCGGAACTTATAGCACTGTGATTCAGGACGCGACCATGGCGCCACCTGCGAGCGGCGGGTAAGTAGGAGCGCACGCAGAACTTGTCTACATTTCTTTCCACTTCAAACCCGGATTGAATCCATTCTGTGCTGAGCGAGGCACTTACTGACGCCTATACTAGCATCCCGATGGGCATCGACGGTGTCCGCTACTTCAACGGCACCCTCTACTACACCAACGTTTCCAAAAACACCTTCTACAAAGTCGCCATCGACGCCACCGGCAAGAAGGTCGGCAACATAGCCACGATCTGGTCCAACACCTTCTCCGATGACCTCTGGGTCGGTCCCGATGGCACTGCGTATGTTGCTACGGGTAGTGCAGGTAAGATCCAAAAGGTGACTCCTGATGGAAAGGTTAGCACCCTGGTGAATGTTTCTGGAGCGACGTCTGTCACCTTGGGGAAGACGGAGGCAGACAAGAATACGCTATATATTGCAGGGAATAATGGTGTTATTTCTAGTGTGAAGGTTAGTAAGATTTAGCTCAAGGTGCTTAGTCCCTGAACAGTTTGGAAATCCATGATCATCCATAGTCGCATGGAATACATGGACGTCGGCTTTTAAGCACTGCTTGCTCTCATCTAGTCTCGCTACTGCTTCATTCGCGTTGAATGGGTGCAGAGATGATATATATCTTGAAAGAGGGCAATAATAACGATACAATGGCTGTTGTTCTGTCGGTTTGACCTTAATACAAACATTCGCCTCCGAACTCCTCTTCCTTCAACACCAAGCATAAACGTATGATCCCAATCGAGAATATTTAAACTACTGAAGATAATCGCGAATTCAAGGCATTGGGGTCAGGATACACTACTCGATTTGGACATGAAGCCGCCTACAAGGGATATTTTAAACTCTGCATGCACCGCAAATTTCAGCAATACGACGCAGAAGAGGGATTGGCAAGTCGGGTCGAATGAAATTTCCTGTACATTCTCAAAAGGAGGTTGACGCGTCTCAAAATCTCGCCTCTCCTCTTTCGGGCAAGAGAATACCTGGAACAGACATCGCGCCCATCGCGCATCTATCCACCAAATCTCCAGACGCGGGTCAATATGCTATATTGATTTTTGTTCGTGCATCGCGCAGGAGCATGGTCCAGCTGCCTTCATTTGGGGAGGGATCCGCAATACTCCAATTGAAGTGGATAAATATCTGGATCTGGCTAAATCCGTCTGCAGACAGCGAAATGATTCCCGACCTCGACACTATAATCTGTAGGAGAACATTACCGAGTTATCAGCACGCATGATGGGTCTCTCATATAAGTTGCGCCGTTCCTGCGTCAAAAAATGTTGGCCGCTTTGCTTCCAAGACAATTTAGTTCACTGTCTCCCTAGGGGCAAGCTTCAACGCGCGTATCAGCGTACTCACATTCGTTTATTAACTTGCCGAATGCCAATACAAGACCGAATGATGGAATTCCCCGCGTTCTTCGTCGTCGCCGCTTTGATACCGACCTTGCTAGCTCAAAGCTGGCCGAACTCGACTACAATAATCCAGCCAACTCCAACCCCAACCCCCATCGCTCCGTGGAATGTAACCCACTATGGAGGCGAAGTCAACATCACCAATAACCTTGCCCTAACCCCACCTATGGGGTGGAGTTCATGGAATAATTTTGGTCCCGACATCAACGAAACATTGATCAAGGACACCATTGACGCTTTGGAGCGGACGGGCTTGAAGGATGCTGGTTACATCTACGTCAACCTCGATGACGGCTGGCAACATTACAAGGGGTCACGAGAAGACCATCCCCTGGAAGCCGATCCCGCGAAATTCCCTAACGGAATAAAAGCGCTCGCCGATTACGCACATTCCAAAGGGTTTAAGCTGGGCATCTACAGCGGACCGGGTGCAACCACTTGTGCTGGATACACGGGATCCGAGGGCCACGCTGAGGATGATGCGAAAATGTTCGCTTCCTGGGGGATCGACCACTTGAAATACGATAGCTGCTGCTCACATAGCGACGCGCCTCAAGCGGAAGTCCAGCAGGTAATGCTGGACATGAGCCGAGCGCTTATTGCAACAAACCATTCCACCGTCTTCCACGCCTGCCACTGCGGCTGGTCGAATGTTTGGGAATGGGCCGGAGAAGAGGGCGCAAATCAATGGCGGATCGGGCAGGATATTTCCGACGACTTCAACTATCCCGGCAATCGCGAGAAGTACTACTTCGATGTTCTGGACATGCTTGATCGAGGCAACAACGTTACGCAGTACGCTGGGCCCGGGCATTGGAACGACTACGACATGCTCATTGTTGGCTTGAATGGCGAGAGCAAACAGCTCGTTGGAACGGGGGCTAGTAACATCGAATACCGCTCCCATTTCAGTCTGTGGTCTATCATGACCTCTCCTCTTCTGATCGGCGCCAACATCAACAAGTTGGACAAATACGATCTCGAAACTCTCACCAACAAAGAGATCATCGAACTAAATCAAGACCCTCTCGGCCAACCTGCAACATTGCAATGGCACAATGAGAACAACACTCTTCAGATATACGCGAAGCAGATGAAGGACGAAAGTCTCGGGCTGTTGCTGCTCAACAGAGGAAGCGAGACGGCATACATCACTGTGGACATGAGGCGCGACTTGACTGTACCCTGGGATGTATACCGCATGCGGGATCTCTGGAAACACAAAGATTTGGGTCCGTACGATATAGCATATACGACTGAGGTGAGGAGTCATGAGTCGAAGGTCTATCGCGTCTGGAAGGTTGCTTGCACAGTTGGATGTTGAGTTTTGCGCACTTATTGTCCCTTTTTTGATATTTTTGGTCGAAGAAAGTAGTATACGGGACCTCTTCGTTCCGTAGTAATTCGGATATTTTTTTCGCGGGATGTTAATAAGATTTTGGAAATTTGGTCTACGTTACTTTGGCAAGGAGGTTCACTCCCATCAAGTGCTATCTACAAACGAGGTTGAAAAGATCATATAAGGATTCCACCTTCTCCATCTTTTCTGATTTGGCTTCCCAACCAACAAAACTTTCCACACTCAGTCGCTCTCCAGTGCAAAACACCTCTCCACACTGTCCGCGTTATTACCCCACCAATTCGGCATTGTGATGACTTTTCCACTGGAGAAGATGATAAACATGAGCAACATAGCAACATTGAAGCCAGCATCCAGCGCAGCCGCAATGAGATAATTGTACCTTCTCCAAGTCTCAAAGCGGCGACGGAAGTACCACCTCATACAGATATACCCAACGATAAACCTGGAGATATACCCTGTGCTCAAATTCCCATAGAACGCACTGACTCCGGAGCCGAAAATCGTCACATTCCACAGATGAAACTTGAGCTTCGACTGTGGCCAACGGCGATGCAAGAGATACAGGACCAATGGGGCTACGGCGCCGTAGAGAAAGGCCCAGGGCAGGGGCTTGTACATGTGCTGCGAAAAGAGACGCTTCGGACCAATGAGCACATATTGCACGCCCATGGTGTTGTAACCAGCCAGCGTTTGCCCCGTCCATTGGCCGAGTGGGTCTTTGACGTTACCAAGCAAGTATTCGCGCTTGGTTTTGAGGACCCATTGGATGACGCCGTAGTTGATGGGGATGCCAATGAGTTCGCCGAAGATCTGGCTGAAGAAGACGGTGCGGGGTGGTACGTGCATGTAATGTCCTATTTTCTGGTCTTGGAGCATATATTGGGCGCGATACCTGGGGTTCTTTTTAGCGGTATACGGCAAGGGAGCTTTAGGGACCATACCATATGTCGCCAGCAATACAACCGTATGCGTTGGCACCGGCGGGATGTTTGTGGCCGCCAACAGCATGAACCATGTACCCGTATAGTAATTCATTGAAGGACCCAATAGCGACTTGGAAAGCCGAGAATGAGTACAGCCAAGCAAATGGGAGGATCATGAATCCAGAGGTGAAGAGTGCGACAAAGAAGGTCCAGACTGGAATGAAGAAGTACCCTTTCGCCAAGATTGTAAGAATTGTGACAAATGATGCCACGAACAGCACCAGGTACCACCAAAGTGGAACCTCCTTGTAGGCTCGCTGAAGAACATTAAGGCGATCAGTATAGAAATGATTGATAGTAAATGTGCCCTTGGACTTGGCTCGCTTACGCAGTTTGCCAACCGTATCTCGAATCTGCGACCAGCCGAAAAGACCCATCCAGGTCAGTGCAGAGACATAGGAGGAGTAGTCAAAGAACAAGGACCAAATTTGCTGGGTGCCCATGTAAACGGGACCGTATTGTTGATAAGCGGTCTCGTTAAATGTAAAGTTTGGTCCGATCAATGCCGCTGCGGGATATTTGGTGCCGTTGGCTAGAAAGATACGGTTCGACATGAGTTTATGGTTCCACTCGCCCAACCCTCCCCACTTGGCGGCTGGTAACAGGACCCAGCAGCTGAAGACGAAGGCTGCCGTAAGAACGCCGGTCGTCCAGAAAGGTGTGATCATTGGACTGACGAATGACTGGTTGGATATGTTCGACCAGTCGAGGGATAAGTTCAAGAATCCCATCCCGCCAATACCGGCTCCAATAAAATTGGCGACTGGATTGCGCGGAGCTACCCAGCAGAGAAAAGATAACGAGCTGAGGAACGGGAATACGTATTCTGGCAGGAAATGCCAGAATATGCAGAACACGAAGACGGAGAAGAAAACGATCTTCTGCTTCCTCGCCACTTTGGAATCGTGACCCGACTTCCGCATTGTCTCAAATACGGCCGTTTGCATCAAAGAGTAAGGCCAAGTGTAGATAGGATCGTAGAGTAAGAATTGCCGAGCCAAAGCGGCCATAGCATAGCCTGCAACGAAGGGTCAATATCGATGATCGAGGGGACAGGGAGGAGAACTTTACCAATATAAACGATTGCCCACATAAAGAACAACGCGACCGCCACAGGGATATGCGTGTCATAATAGATCTGGGCAAGCGATATAGCTGACCACGCTGCGTTACCAGTGGCACCGGAGGCAGCTGTCAGAGTGACAAGTACGTTTTCCTTCGTATGGAATGGGCCCGGATTCAAACTGAAAGCGAAGCTGGTAAGCGGCACACGGATCGTTTTGTGTGGTAAAATCTGCGCGAGCCATTCCCCGACATAATATGATGCTACTAGGAATTAGCTCGGCGCATGAGAAGAGAGGTTTTACACCAAAATGTCCAAGACTTTGCCAACCAAACAGTGTAATACACCTTTTGGCTTGCCCAGTGTGGCATAGTGTCAAGACTCTTCTTTCTTTAAGGAACAATAAGCTCACCTATCTGGACAAACAGGATCGGATACACAGCCGCGGTTGTTCGATAGTATCCCATAGTGTAGAGAATAGCACCAGGAGGAACAAAGATCAAACAGAGGACAAAGTAACGGAAGGTAATCGTTGGTGCATTAGGATCGTCCTCCAGACTGACAACGTTCCGTACAACCTTGGGGAGCTCCCGAACATCATCTGGAAGATCATCCTCATTCTCAGAGGACGCATTAGGGTCTGTCGCAATCAATATTTCTGGGTCAGGCTTTTCCGGATTTGTTGCCGCTGCGGTACGGCTTGATTCTGCCGGGTCGCTGGAACCTTCATTCGATTTCTCTCGAAAGCGCCGAAGAAGGCTCGCCATTTTTTTGGTTGGCAGGCAAGGCCCAAGCGGTAAAGAATAGAGGTAGAGCACGGGTCTGGCGGAAGGCAAGCGATGCTCCGAGACTCCAGGTGGAGCAGCACATGTGTGTCTTTTTAAATTTACTTATCTTTTAAATGCGACAAATATCCCTGCGATTGCGCGAGATGTACCAACAATTTCGGACAGTGCCCCGATGTGATTGGGAGCGTGGGGTGAATATGGAGCTTCCTCTTCTGAACACGATCAACCCCCGCCAGACTCGGTAACAAGCATCAATGCGACCCATGATCGGCTTAGACAAGCGTGACAAGCTTCAGTGGCGCGCGCCTCCCACCGGCTACCAGAGCTTGATCACACCGCACTCTTTTGCCGTTGAAGTGTACCCATTCAGTATCATGCTGCGCCGCACTTGCAGATTTTAGGTGAATGGCATTGACAAGTGAGAAACCCTTGGGGAGCCAACCTACGAGAAGTCCCCTCCAATACTGGAATGGTTCTTAAGTGCCCTTGAGATTCGAAAGCACCATACAGATATGCCGACCCAGGCAGTCTCTTCTTAGGATCATGATCCTAGACTTGTACCGGTACAAGAGCCGAATGGCGGGGTTGTGTGCAACCACAATGTCGCAATCAAATCGTGGATACCAACGACCGGGAGTGTGGGTCGAGGAACCTGGTAAGGAGTTGAATATCGCTAATAACAAGTACGGCTTCCTGTATGTCCTCTCTTTAAAGAGAGAAGACCAACGAAGACACGATCATGGATGTTTCGAAGCCAAATCCAACCGTCAGGAACATATGACATCACGGCACAGGTGCGTAAAGTCCCTTGAGCTAACTTTGGGTCCTTTGTCCGTGAGTGAGGCTACCGAATTTCTCGAAGCGTTTGAGAACCACACCGCTCAGAGCGATCGAGGCACTTGCAGGAAAAGGAGGAAAGTCTCCACGGCGATCGTTTGCGATGCCCGGGGCGCCAAGCCCTGATCGGCGCTCGTGGTTCTTCCGTATCCGAACCTGCTTATGTCATGTACCGTTTCTGGAGCCCTGCCTCGTCCCTACCTTACGGAGTACCTTTCACGGAACAGAATTAGGAAACAAATGCTGTACGGAGGAGCTATCAAGCAATTGAGCCGGTAGGAAGTGTTCAAATCAGAGGAGCCAGAAGGGTTTATTCCTTCTCAAACAACGAATACCGGGCTCCTAAAAGGGTCTCTGATAGGTTGCAGCTAACATATGCGCAAAAGCTTGAGTGTCTTGGGTAGAAATATGTGTTCACAAAGCGCTCAGTGTTCCCGGAAAATTGGGGAAATGCTAGCGAGTGGAAGAATGAAACCTCTCATGAATCGCTGGGTAGAACAAAGTTCCATGGGGTGATGCGAAGATAATAATTCAATGAATGTACCATGAAACTTTGCCACAGACCCCTGTTCCTCCATTCCGTTTCAAGTCATGATTCTGCTTCACTGCTGTCGTCATGAGACATAGTCCAGCACGTGGACATAATGACCTCGTCAGGTCTGGTATCCATTTCAAACTCGACGGAGCAGCAGAACCAGCATCAACTGGAAGAATGTCTGAGTTGATTCCGTGTCTGCGGCAAGACAAACAACGTGGCGGTATAGCATGTCACCACGACCGTGAAGTATATAAGAGACAGCCTCCTTTCAGTAGAGTAGAGACCAAAACATACAACCAACATGAATTCAAACAGATTTGCGGCCCTACCCATGGACGATATTGTGCAATTAGATAGTTATACTAGACGTGTTCCCACCACCCTACTATAGAAACAAGTAGATAAAAGGTAAATGAACAAAGGAATTAATATACGTAAGGAACAGTTTAGTAGGTTAGCTAAAATGTGGACAAGTTAGCAACAGTCGACAACGTCAACGTGGCATTAGCGCTGTGGCGTGAATTATGCCTAAGGAACAAGGGTACAGCCGTAGTCGTTTCGCTTAACGCAGATCGTGACTAGCTGGACCTTCTCTGCAAAATATCCAAGCTTGTCTAACATTGTTTAAAGCAGCCGTGATTGGCTATTATCTAACTGGTCCTTGGCATCTAAGTAGACGTTTTGATCTTATCAAAGCCGCTCGCTAAAAGCTTATGCCCATTGTGTAACTCCCCAAATGGTTAGTTGTGGCGGGCGACGGCACCTCCCTGCGTGGCGAAACGTTCTCCTACTCTACGAATGCTGCTAGTGCGAAACAGTTAGTGCAATGAAGGAATGAAACTGCTTTTATTTGAATGATCTATAAAATTTGCATTTGTTAAAGCATATGATATAGTAGCGGTGGCGTTGTAATATAAGAGGTGGCGTTTCACAAAACCTGAAGGCTATCTGCTAGAGTTGGAAAACACAACGATTATGCTGGTATTCTTTTTGAAACGAAAGACGCCTGGAAATCAGGAAATGGGTTTGAAATAAATTGAGAATATTATTGTGAAAACCCTATCTGGAGTGCGGACCCAGAGTTGTTTAGCAGTGAAAGTATCTTCATGATGTTCCGTCACACAGGGTTTCCCGGCACGCAGCGGAGGAGGTTAATGGCACGATTGCGGGCCTTTGGTCCAAAATCAGGCCAGTAGCCAGCACTTTGATGTATAATACGAGGGGGCAGCGAGGAAATTGGCCAATGGCGCAGTCTTCCCATGCGCCACCAAGCCACCCTAAGCATCACAGCGCACCAATTTCCTGCGCCATCTCATGACCATCTTCTGATCACAAAATACGATTTCGTAACCCCGACCTGCACATTATTGCTTCCACATGCACAAGAAAACTGAAAAACTATAGATTTCAGCTGAAAGGTACTGGTGTGATCACAAAATAGGATTTCGTAGCCCCGACCCGCACATTATTGCCACCACATGCACAAGAAAACGGGAAAACTATAGGCTTCAGCTGAAAGGTACTGGTGTGATGTTGCAACAATCATTCGATGACATAGCTGATATCTGTAGCAATAACCTGTTAATTGTATCAGCAGAGGTGGTGCTAAGAACAGACGATCCGTGTCGCTTCAAGAACATATAACTGTGAGGTTATGGCTGAGACGGATGGTTTGCAAAGTGCATCTTACACTTAAATCCCTCAGAATAATTCCTCTGACCACATATTTCAATTGATACAATCCAAGAGTTGTAAAAAAAAAATGGCGTACGTTGCTGCTGTTTCGCGGGCCAAGAACCAACTGGACATCTTCGCCATTGGGACAGATGGGAAGATGTACACCGCCGCGTGGAACCCGACTCAAAGCGATGGATGGCACGGATGGTGGTGCCTCGGAGACACCAAGTTTCCCTACCATGCCGCAGTTACCACCATCAGTCAACTGGGCGACCTGTACGTTTTGGCAGTCGACGAAAGCGGTCGCATCTGCGGTAATAGGTGGACCGACACCTGGAGCGGATGGCACCAGATCCAAGGGGGCACTGCACCGCCTGGCGCTTACCTTGGGACCTGCGCTTGGTCGCCGAACAGTTTCGATCTATTCGTTTGTGGCTCGGATAGCAAAGTTGCGACCATTACATTCCGTCAACGTAATCCCCACGGTCCGATGAAGTGGCTATCATGGCACCAAATTTTGCCAGGCAGCTTGGACGTCGTCCCAGGCAGCCCGATTACAGCCGCCTGTCGACGACCAGGCTGCCAGGACCTTTTTGTGACTGACAAGGACGGAAGAACGATGGGCGCATGGAGGGCGGATACGGGCGACTGGAATGGGCCAAATCATATCCAGGGCGGAATTGTACAGCCAGGAGCTCCCATAAGTGTCACCGTCCGCTCCCAGGACCAGTACGACCTCTTTGTCGTCAACAAAGAGGGCAAAGTTTGCTCGGCAGCATGGCATACGAGCTATACGGAAGGATGGCGCGGCTGGTGGGAGCTCTTAACCGACGTGACGTTTCCATCTGGTGGGTGGGTCACTGCAGTCTCCCGGTCTCAAGACAAGCTGGATATATTCGCCATCGACAAGACCGGAAGATGCATGACGGCAGCCTGGCCTACCGACAGTGGCTGGGCCGGTTGGTGGCAGACCGCCGGTGCGCTCGGATTCGGCGGCAAGCCGCTGAATGTCTGTGTCCGCGACACCGACCTCATGGACGGGTTCTTCGTCGGATTGGACCATCAGGTCTGGTCCGTCTACTGGTCCCCGAACCTGAAAGGCGGATTTGAAGGCAACTTCAATGTTCTCAATTTCAGCACCATCGCTCCACCAAAACGCAACTACAAGTTCTCCATTCCAAACATGGACATTCATGAAATACTTTCACGGAACAACGACACACTTCACATCAGCCTCTCCGTGGCCGTCGCCGGACGGGAGCCGCAGAAATATTACCGGTTCCTGGGCGATCAGCAACCGGGAGGACATCGGCTGGGGGATGCGGTATGCACGGAAGTTGCAGACGATGAATATGCCGTGTTCTCGTACGTGTTGGTGAACAACGGCCACGAAAATCGGCCTGCAGTGGAGCGAAAGCTTCGCGAAGCGACTGAATTTCTCGCCAAGAAAGGAGCAGACGCAGCTGCTGGCGCCGCAGCCAGCGCGGTAGGCGGACTGGTTGGCGCGGCAATTGGAGCTTCTGTCGGTAGTGCGATTGTTCCTGTCATTGGATCAGCCTTGGGTGCTTTATTGGGGTGGTTGATTACAGAAGGAATACCCATCATCTTTCAAGACTGTGATGGGCCAGTTGGTAGTGGTGTCCATGTTTTCAAAGGAGAGGATCTGAGGAAGACCTTGGAGAGTGGTGGCAAAGTCAATGGAACCGACAGGGCGCAGAATCATGAAAAAGAAGGATTCCTCAAATGTGGTTGCGCCTCAGATTATAGCATTAACTATAATGTGGGATTTGCTTAGGCAATAGGCGGAGCATGAGATTCCTATTACTAGTCAGATTAGACACTTCTCGGTAAATGACCAACAATGATCAATGACGAAACCTAGGTGAAGTTACCTGCAGTCATGTTTCTGAAAAGACGGATAACAGCATGAGCATGCTGTGGTGGTTTAACTGCCCACCATCAAGACTGGGTCCATCAGTAGGCAGTCTCAACCGACCTACAGCTATGAGCATCCTGCCCCAGGGTGGTCGTTGTTCTTCCGCCGGGCCATGCTTCAAGGCTTCCGGGAGTTCGAATGCAGGCTCATCGAGAGCGGGATCCCGGATGTTGGGCTGGTCGAGATTCGCTTTCCGCACGATCTGGTGGAGACGGGTGGATTATTCATTCTGCCGGCAGACCTTCCGTCACTCGACATCACCTTTGAGCTCGACAAAACCAAATCTTCAGACGAACAGAATCTCACAAACGTCAACGTAGAAGGCTTGGTACTTCGGGCAAGGGGCGGCGCCGAGCGTCAGCGTGGGAGCTTTCTGGCCGTTATTTTCGAGCAACTGGAGCAGCTCCACCGCCTGCCTACTCCAAGCCCACCACAAACCCCAGTTTCGAGCCAACCCAGCCAAGCAACAACCCAGAGAGAATTGAATTGCATCAGTCTCACCGCAAACCTGAACTCAGCCAATGAAGACCAATAGGACACAGATATCAGTGCGGCGAGAGAGAGACGCTAGTGCATGTCCTCGTACACAGTGCCTCTTAAATAGTTTGGGACGAGTGAGCCTCCCCATTCCTCTCGGACAGACCAGACCGTCGTCGTCCATTTCGCCGATAGAACATCCCGAAAAGTCATCATCTTTCTTCTTGGGCCATCTGAGCCGCTCAAAATCACTTTGCCGGAGGATCCAACGGCAGATCCAAACTTGATGTTGTCTCCGCAGAGGCCATTCTTGCTGGGATTTTTCGAGACGAGTCAGGTACAGTAAAGGAAAAGTATCACCTCACGGAATCTGAGCGTAGTGAAATCAAGCAGTATGGCATTCATCGAGAACGTATCCCCACCAATACACTGGTCAAGATAATGAACGAAGCAATTTTTCCGGTTGGAAATAGTAAAGGAGTTAAGCCCGTCGGCCTTCTTGAAGGATTTCCTCGGTCACTGCTGCAATGGCGGGCGTTCAAGAAACATTGCCGGGCACATGGGTTGTGGCCCGGTCGTCCACGGTGCTTCTTCGTTGCCATTGAGCCAACGACAGCGGCAATTGCTCCCAGCAAACAGGGAGGAGACAGAGAAAGATGGCAGAGGGAGCGAAATTGGTCAAATGAAAAGGATGCTCTGCTGGGTGCCGCACGGAGTGGTGCGAATGAGGTCTCGGAACTGATATGCGAGGATTTCAACAATGAAAACGTGAGGAATGTCGCTCAGCTGGTAGTTCGTGCTCTTCAAGGGCATGAACATTGGCGAAGTCTGCGCTGAAATTTGGACGGAGGGCAAGAAACTGAGTTCGGAACTAGTTGGGTGCAGCGGTGCTCGGACAAGGCTGAAATGGCAGAACATAAATCGAAAGAACTGATATGACAGCTTGATTTGATAAGATATATTCACATCAATATGAACTATGTTCCGCTTGCTGTGCACGTTGAATTGACTACCTACGCGGACAGATTGCGAAAACACGTACAGGCATAGTCCGCAGATGCTATCCACAGGCCGCAGCTCTCATCAACATGCATTGTGATGATACATCAGTTGTCTTTGAAGCACATCAAAGGCAATATCGTATCATAAGCCCACATGTCTCCCTCTTCTACACCGCGCAACCGCCAACACATGTGGAGTTCGCAAAACTGGCATGGCTTCCCAATTTAAGGGTGCGAGAAAGCTAGCGCCGAAGCCCACCCATAGCCTCCCTGAATGTCTCCATGCCCATCTCGAGCATCATCTTGCGGTTCTCCAGATAGGCACGCTGTTGAGTGATCTCGGGGGGCTCAGCGGCAATGAACTCTATCTCTTTGTTGGTGAATTGGGCTACCACTAGCGGAGAGAGAATGATGTCGGGGAGGGGCTTGACCAAGTGGCGCTCAACTGCCGCTTTGCAGACAGCATTGACGAAGTACTTCATTTCATCCTACAAAAGTCAGCTTTTAGTCACGAGATAGAAAATGGAAAGAGACGGCTTGCCTTGTAGTAAGCACGCTGATTGTCCAACGCCTCCTCTGCACAGAACTTGTCCATATCCTGTTCAAAGTTGTCCTCGATAGCTTGCTGCAGCTTGTCGGGTTCAAGGTAAGTGCTGGTCGTCTTGTCCCCCCAGGTGATCGTCTTCTCAGCTTGACTATGCGCCTGCTGAGTGATGCGTGTATGTTTCCGCTGCCGCATCTTCTGAATAGTAGTAGTAAAGTAATGGTTGTATGTCATGGGGTGATTCGACTTGTCAGCGATAATCCTGCGAAGTTCTTCCGTGCAGTGGCTCACTGCTCCATGGAGAGCGGCGTCTACACTGAGTGAAGAAAGCGGTTCCCGAAACTCGGCAGGTGCAGCATGAGCAAGCACTTCGTAAACGAATTGTTTGCACTTCTCAGCCACCGTTTCGATGTGACACAACGCAAGCTGTTCCCATGGCTGAGACTGCTCCCAAAACAGCTGGCTGATAAGCATAGGGTTGAAGTTCCCCGGCAATTCAAACCCACGGGAGCGTTTCAGGATTCCCAAAACCCACTCAATAGCCTCCTCACGGGACAGATACTTGGGTTCATGAGCAAGGCCATCTATATCTGTATCTTCTTCGCCATCCGTATCTTCTTCGCCATCCGTATCGTCTTCACCATCCGTATCTTCTTCGCCATCCGTATCTTCTCCGCCATCCGTATCTGTCTCTCCAAGGTCCTTTTGTGGTGCGAGGGTATATTTATGACCTTTGCGGCGCATATCATGTGCAAATTGCATATTGAGGTGCTGGACAACAGCTCGGAGTCGACGGATGTTTTTCTTAGAGTCTACAGGCGCGCGTCGGTCGATTGAACCGAAGAAGTCATTGTCATAGGAACCTTTCACGGCGGACTTAAGAATGTCGTGCACAGTCATACTGATTTTCATGACTGTCATGCGCTGCTCTTCCACCGTAGTTCGCCTCTCCCCAAGGCTTTCGATCGCATTCTTCGTCTCCGCCAACTTTGTAGCCATCTCCTCTTTCAAAGAAGGAAGCTCTTTGATAAGATGGTTAAGCAGAAGCTTGCTCAAGCGCTGACGAAGAGAATCGATGCCTACAGTGTCTCGCGGCAGCTCATTGTAACGGCGTTTCTCGAAAAATAACTTCTCCGTTTCGTTGCGCTCCGCAAACGTGTAGTCCATCTCCTGGTCGCTTCGATTCCTGAGCATATGCCAACCAAGTTTGAAGTAGATGTTCTTGTTCTGAGCAAGTTCAATCCAGTCTGCCTCATTCTGAGACCCCTCGCGAAGGTAGTCAGGCTTGGTGACAATACCAAGGGTGCGGGTGCCCTTCTTATCGACACTCTTGCAATGATCGAGAATGACTTGATTGGCGAAGTCATTTTTGGCGCTAACCACGGCTAGGATGATGGTTCGCGGGTTTTTCATATACTCTAGAACGAGATCGAGAATCAGTTCTTTGTCGGCTTGTGTCTGTGCCTTGTTCGTAGCGTGAATTAGGCCAGGCAAATCGACGAGAGTCCTATATCTGTTAGAGAGAAAACTTTTAGAAAGGACTGGGCATACTTACAGCTGCGGTCGATCAGGCCCGCAAATCTCTACAGAGAGCACATCACGGGAGAATGCTCGAGAGTTTGTCTCGCCAACTCGTCCAAGTCCCATGGCATGCGTAGCATCTTCAATGATATCAGGAAGTTGCGAGAAGTCCGTGATCCATTTTTTGAACGACCCCAGCTTGGCCTTCTCTTCATCGGAGCGATTCTTATCGGCATTGATAGTGATCTGGATGGTGGAAGAAGTAGACCGACGCAGAATTATCTCTGTTGCAAAGCGGGTGCACAGATTTTCTTTCCTTGGGAAAGGAATCTCGGTGATGGCCTCCAGGACTGAGCTCTTGCCGCTAGATTGATCACCACAGACGACTAATGATTATCAGCAAGAGGCCACATTGTGTGGTGAGGGGTTTACAATACGTACCTAGCTGCGGAAGTCCAACCACACCACTCAGACCAGTGCGTCGCAGTTTGTCGACGATGTCCATCACCTTGCGTTGATCATCGCTTTGAAGTGCTTTGAGAGAGCTCGTGGTAACAGCTCCGGCATCGATGGTGAGGGCTCCAGACGAGCTGGCTTCTCCGGAGACACAGTTCACTTTTTTCCCCATGGTCACCTTTGAATATTGAGCGAATCGGAAAAGTTTGCAGGGCAGGTATTTGAGGTAATAAAGAAGGGAGTATCAACCCAGAAGCCACACTCTGGTAGAGCCTGGCGACGTTGGGTGAGTGGAGGGAGGAGGCTCTGCGAGCAAGTGATAAATATTTTTTTTTCGTTTTTTTTCGTTTAATTCGCCACGGAGTGAGTGAGAGCTAGTGAAATTGCAAACGAAGAGTGAAGGTGAAGGTGAAAATGTGGGCAGATTTCAAACAGTAGGTAAACAGAAAAGGCATCTACGCTGAGGAATACAAAGGAAATTAATGAAGCTTATATACTGTAGAATGCGGGAGAAAGTTTTACCTGCAGTTGGTTCTACACGGACATTGCCGCTAACACAACCCTCTTCACGGACAAACAAGGCTCAGCCTGTACCATGGATGTGAATCTCTTCAAGGCACAATCGCTCAGCCATAGTTTGTATCCAATAAAAGGGAGGTATTGCATTTTTTTCGCCATTTCCAGTGAAAGTGTCCCATCATTGTGGTCATCGGATGAACATATGTCAATGCATCAATGCAATGAAGCTGGACCCCAAGAAAGAGCACCCTCATTTTCTCAATGGAACCCTTCTAGGCAGTGTCGGCGCGTGCGAATGCAGTGAAAGATAACGGAGTTGTGTGGATTATTGGTTGTTGATGTTCCATATCTTCGCACTGCCACAGACCCCACGCCGCACCAGCCTCTTCTGAGCGCCACGACAATTGACAATGGCGGTGTTCATTCTCATAATTTGTATTTGGGGCAAATGAAAATCAGAGTCCCTCCGATGATGTCTTGTTACGTGGTGTTGACTTTAGAAGTCGTTGCTTCCTGAAATCGACGGTCACCTAACTGGGAAAGGCCAGCAAAAACACGCGCCAAGCCAGGCCGGCTACAGTTTAAATCAATGTCCATTCACAAACATGTCTCTTTTAAAAGACGTCTACATATATCTATAATATCATTCCAGTACATTTCCGTCCGCCGAAGAAATTACCACCGCGTCCATGATCCACCTCCTTACAACCTGGCAGCGGGCGCATCCCTCTTCAGACCCTCCCAGTCCTCCATCGTGTACAGCACATATCCTTGGTCATCCTCCAAGGCACCCTTGATACTGCTGAGTGCCTGGGGACACCAGTACATGGTATCATATTTGATCTCCTCCTTGCTCAGCCCCTTCTCAGCAGCCTCCTTCTCCGTCCGCTCTTTCAGTTTCCTCATGTCGCATCCGTCGTTCCTCAGCGGCACTTTGTTCTGCTTGTTGTTGTGCATGGTCGTCAGGTTGTTCAACACACGGATGAAGACAGGGACTGCATATTTGGGCAACTTGGCACGGCAGTGCTCGAGCAGAGCGTTGAAGTCGAAAGTCGACTGATGCGCAGGATCGATGTAGATCGCAGCACAGCCAGCACGGCCGTCGTGTCCGGGGACTTCCACGCCGTAGACGTTGGCCTCCACGATACCGGGGTAGTGCCCAATTACCTCGCCGACCTCAGCCGTGCTCACGTTCTCGGACTTCCAGCGGAAGGTGTCACCGAGACGATCGAGGAAGAACCAGCGTCCGTCCGGGGTACGGCGGAGGGCGTCGCCGGTGCGGTACCAGAGGTCACCCTTCTTAAACACGTTGCGCTCGAATTTCTTCTGCGTGGCCTCCGGATTGCCGTAGTATCCAACAAAAGCCTCTTCAGAAGGGATCTGGACGATGATCTCGCCGCCCTCCTCGTACGGCTTCCGCTTGGCGAAGCCGGTCTTGGGATCCCGCCAGATGGCATTGGTTTCGTGGTCGATCTCGACGGGGACAAAGGTGTTTCGGAGCAGGGTGCGGAGGATAACGCCATGATGGCCGACTGCAGTCGCCGAATATGGGCCTCTGCTGACATTCAGAAGACCGAAGACACCCTCCGTGCTGTTGAAAAACTCCGCGACCGTCTGGATACCGAACCGGTCGACGAAGCGGTGCCATACGTCTGGACGCATACCATTTCCGAACATCACGCGGACCTTGTGCTTCCTGTCCTGCTCGTTGGGCGGGTTGGCGAGGAGGTACCGTGCGGTCTCTCCGACGTAGACGAAGGCAGTGGAGCGGGAATCCCGGATGTCGTTCCAGAACCTAGAAGTCGAGAACTTTTTGCCAATGCAGAGGGTGACTCCAGAAAGCATGCATGAGACTGCGGTTGTGCATCCGGTTCCGTGATACAACGGCATGCAGACGTACCAGCGATCTCCGTTCGGACCAGGCTCAAGATCCAGATCGCGGACACGACCGCCTGCTAGTGTACCAGCCCTTTGCGACTCGAAGGGGCATGCCTTGGGGTGACCAGTGGTACCGCTAGTGGAGTCAGCTCAGGGGTTGTTCAATTGCGAAATTTGATTGGAAAGGACCAACCTGGTGTAGAAGAGACACATTGGGAACGATCCCTTGATGCCAGCCCTATAGTGATCCTCCGGTCTCTTTGGCTCCATCCTCGAGATCTCCCCCTTTAGGCTCTTGTCCAGAATCTTGATGGTCATACCAAGCTCGCCCTCGATCCTATTCCTCACAGCCTCTATCCTCTCAACGCAGTCCGCATCCTCATCCACAATCAACAGCTTCCCCTTGCTGACCCTCAAACAATGAATCAACGCATCACCAGCAAGATGGTGGTTGATCATCGCCGGCGCCGACCCAATCGCCCAAGAACCCAAATGCCCAAACACAAACTCCGGCTGGTTCGTCAGATAGAAGGTAACCAGGGAAGCGGGCTTGACGCCATTCTCAAGGAAGTAGTTCCCGTATCGGCACGCCTGCGCATACGTCTCTTGCCATGTATAACATCCCGTCCGCGACCAGATCGCCTCCTCGGATTCGGGCAGTCGGCGCACCTGCGCTTCGAAAAAGTACCACAAGCTCGCGCGGCCTTTGGAACCTATTGTCGTCGCAGACATTCGTTAGCTATGTTGTGCCATGCTCCCATGCCGAGTCGCAGTGCCGAAGCCCGGCTGTGGGGCTCGCTAGACAGGTTGGTACTCACTCAGTCTCGCGAACTCGCCCTCGGTGGCACGCGTGCGACGGATTGTGTGGATGTCCTTCGAGATGTGGAATTTGGCATCGAGGTAGGCGGCGGCGGCTGCAGCGCCTGCAATTGCAGCGCCTGCGACGGGTGCTACGGCTGGGGGAGGCTGTCAGTGAGGTTCGCGGAATGTGGAGGTGTGGGGATGTCGGCGGAGAACCAGGCTGGGGTACGGAGTACACCAAACAAGTTCCAGCTATGCCAGTAACAACAACGGGGGAAAAGACGAACCAAGAGCCATTGTGCCTCTACGGATTTCTTTCAAGCAAAAGAAGTTCGTACTCCGGCGACGAAAAGGGGGAAGCGAACGGATATAGCGATCAGTTAGGGACGGAACTCCGGTTGTCCAGGGACGAGAAGGAGTCGATCGAATAAATAAACCTGCACTGCTACCTCCGCCGCCCAGAGAACCCCCATCTCACTTAAAGAGCTGCATTGCCAACGACCCAATTACCCATTTACCGAGGCTGAGAGCTCGGGTAGGTGAATCTGGGGCCCTTGCAGGTCACGTGGTGAACGTCTTGGCCAGTTACCCCACAATCTAGAGCACCACGGTTTGCGGGATCGGGAGTCGGGCGCATTAGTGGGGGGTTAGCGTAGGGACTAAATGGACGACAGGTTTGGTGCTAAAAGGGGTGGGGGAGGAGGTGTTTCATTATTATAGTATTTGTTTTGGGTGTTGATAGTTGTTTTTTTTCTTTTGGACGAAGGAATTCAAGCGGTGGTTTGTCCTGGTTTCGCGATTCCGTTTCAGAGTTGGGGCTATCGTTGCGCGAGGCTCTACCCCTTTTTGCACCTCGTTCCATCTCATCTCATCTTCAAGTCCATACAAATAGTACAATTACCATGCCAACAATCCGGCAAACACAGCAGCGCTTCCCAAGACCACGGCACTCGCCAATTTGATTTCCAACTCAGTCGCGGCGGAATTCGTCTGGACTTGAGGAGGCGCATTAACCGTCGACGAAGGTGTCTCTTCCGCACCAGGTCCACTCGGTACCAGCGTCGAAGCCGCACTGCCCAGGACAGTCGAAGTAATGGTAGCGATGGGCCGGCCTCGAGAAGTGGCGTTGGATGTTCCCGAACTTGAAGGTGCGGCTCCGGCGGATCGAGAGGTCCTGACTGACACCGTGCTTTGAGGCGATGAGGATGCTGAGAGCGCCGATGAAGACGAGGCAGCTGGGGTTTGGCGGGCTGCGGACGTGGGAGATGATGTTGCAGATGATACCAGAGATGACTGCAGCGAGTCCAGGGCTGGGGTCGACGCTGCCGTAGATTGAAGCCGTCCTCCCACTGAGCTCGTGGCACTCTGGACAGGAGAAGCGGAAGACGCAGGAGGGGCCACTGATGAACCAGCCGGAGGAGCATTTCCACCACCATTGGATGGCGGCGCCACAGTCTGGCCATCGCAATTCGTCTGTCCGCCAAGCTTAACTACCATTCCCACACCCCCAACCGGATCCTGAAGCCCGTTGTCACTCTTGAAGGTCTGGGCATCAAACGCCTGCCCGTTGGCCGGAAGCTTCAGGCTAGTAACATCGTCGAAGCCGGGCTGATCGTACATCAAAAACGAGTACTGTCTCTGATCCCCAGTTTCACCAAAAGCACCAGGGGCTTGGTACGCCAGAGCAGGCGTGGACTGGGATTCGATCTTGACGATTTCGAAGTTGTAGCGGAAGTTTGCCTGGGCGTAGTGCAATCGAGCAGAGGAGGCGCAAGTGGTATCTACCATGAGGACGATGTAGCCACGTTGGGAGGAGATTCCGGATGCGTCGCCGAGGGCGAATACAGGGACTTTGGAGACGGCTGCGCCAGTGTCAGTATGGTGTGTACTTTTCTGAGCCAAATTTCTCCATCGAAATGATATCCAGGAAGGGAACAAGGGGAGTTAACACGAAGACACTTACCATTCTTGTCGAAGACTGTCCCATCCGCAAACCCATTAACCGCATCGCCTGTATAAGAGACTTGTAGCTCGGTGTTGCTGGTTGCGAAGCCCACCTGTAGGGCTTGCGGGACGATTTTACTCTGCTGCTGAGCAGAGGAGAGACTAGAAAATATAGATGAGGCCACGATGGCGTGTTTGAAGAGATGCGACAACATTATTGACGTGTCTAATAGGAATAAACGGCAATAGAAACTAGTAGAGATTGGAAGAGGGGAAAGCAGACGGGCCCGCCGTGCAGCAGAAACCGAAAACAACTAAGGAAACGAGAAGGGAAAACAAAAACCTCGAAAGTAATGCGCTTCAAGCGTGTAAACCAACCTCAGCTGAGGCAGAGATGCCATAGCCTTATATAACGCCTCTCACCTCAAACTTTAAGCTTTGACTCCGCCTGCCCTAGCCCGCACAAAACAGGTGATACGTCCCCGACGAAACGTGCAAATTCTTGCCATTGCTACAATTAGGTTCGTGGCTCGTGACGGGGAGGGACCGTTCCTGTTTCAGGCGTGTTTGGGGCTGGGCAAGTGGTGTTGAAAACCGCGAAAAACCCCGGTAGGTCTTCGGAGCACTGAAGAGCCGAGCTGTGAGCCACGGCCTGTGGCGGCGTGATCTGAGCGGATCTCTGGGGAGCGATACTGCGACCTGTGATCGTGGTGCCTGTCTACGGATGCGTTGCGAATTGTTGGCAGTTGTGACAAAAATATGTAACGACATCCAGGCAGAAGTTGGTCTGCAGCGAAACCGCTATGGGGCACAAGCCGCTAGTTCAGCCGATTTTCACTCTGCAGGGTGTTATCTGCTTGGAGGCGAACATCAATATCTGATGATCTAAGATCAAGATATGGACTTCTGTCTGGGAAGCCATATGAACTCTCTCTGTTCTTTTGATTTGGACCCATCCAAAGAACTTGCTCATGGAGGGCCCATCTCGTGCACTCAAGATTTCCCCTGCCCGAACTGTCAGCTAAAGTTATGACGCAGCGCAGACATATCTCCAGTAATCGGTTCGAACGAGCCCAAGTGTCCAATATATCTTCTCGTCGCTTGCTCTCTCGCGATCGGGAATGCTGTCACCATGAGGGCGGGATCGTCACCAAGCGCCTTTAGCGCTCTGCGCCCTCAGCAATGGAGGTCGCCGTCGTCTACCGTCGTCTTTTGGGTCACTCCTCGTTGCGGATTCTACATCGCACCCTGTAGTACACGAATTACTTTGGGTTCAGCATGAAGGTTTTGTGTTGGCGTTGAGTTGCAGGTGCTTAGTTTGTTAGGTGCAAAAATAGACCGAATGCTTGGCACACTACGTTACCGCACACTTCGCTTCTTGGTCCTGTCCCCCACCCGAATCTATATGGCACTCCAGACCGCTATGTGAATCAACCGTCCTAACCTCTAGCCCTTACCCTTCTAACCTACCCCTAACTTCTAACTTCTCTTTTGCCTAGGTTACTGTCTTTTTAAATAGAAAAAGGAGCAAAAACAGACAAAAAAGAGCAGACTTGCACGGAAGACCCATGCGTTGCTCAAAAAACAAAACCTGGAGAAATCTGTGTTTGGTGATTATCATGACATCCCATGGGATCTACCGGCCCCTGCGACGACTTGCAGATGGTCTGTGGCGCTCGCAGATGGTGTGCGGGTCTCGCAGATGGTGTCCGGCTCTCGCAGTTCAGGTCTGGCTCTCGCAGTTAGGTCTGGCTCTCGCAGTTAGGTCTGGCTCTCGCAGTTAGGTCCCACCAGCTCCCGAGTCCCCGGCCACCTGCACATGTGCACGCACTGACGCTAGATACCCTGCTTTACATTCAGTACATACTGCGTACGGCGACACTCTTCAATTCAGACGCTTTCCATCCCTTTACACTCGAACTCCAGTCCTTATAGCACAGCTGTGTTAACTTGGCCATTGACAGCCGATACATCTGTATCACCCTGCGACGACGACGACTCCGAAGATATCATGGATCAATCCGTCCATGTGGTCGGTCAAGATGGAGTCGCACCCGACACCAGTTCCATGTCGACGAAGGTAGTTCAACAAGGACCTGGAAATGCAGCGCGAGATATCTACAACGGTTTGTTCTGTCTCTGCTGAACTCCTCGCTTGATATAAACTAAGGAAAGGTAGCTCCTGTACACTTTCACTATTATTATCCCTCGAACCCTGAAGGTCTTTCCTTTTCGAATGACCGGGCCGCCCCGGGCAAAGAGGGCGTACACCCAGGATGCACGACGAACGACGGCGAGAGGTTGGTCCACATGCACAGCCACACGCACAGCCACAACGTCGTTCCACACCCACCACAAAATGACAGGGCTGGGACCATTGTGAGCGAGCTCGAGGCTGCAGGGACAGGAACAGGGTAAGCAACCACAGATCCGCATAAGAGAATATCAACTCATTCCCTGCACAGAACCGTCGTCGAGATGGATGATCACTGGAGGAATGCCGAACCCACAAAGACGCTATCATTGTGGGAGGTGCTGAAAGCTCTCTTTCCCCGTAGACGGAGGAGACAGCGCTAGCATGTTGGGTCTCGCGCAAAGAAGGCCATGTTGTGTTCCATGTTGCTGCGAATATTTCCAGCCCTCGATGATACCGCTTCTTTTGACTGCGCATTCCCCTTTTTCCCCTTTTTACCCCCTTCTTTTGCTTTCAAAGGCCTTAGACTTAGTGTTGCTTGTGTTCGAATTCTTCCTAGAGGCATCCTGTTCTTCTTCGAGCAAGGAAGCTGTTATTAGATGTCTATTTGTAGTCGTAGGGTTTCCATAATTTTTTCGGTCTGTCCGGCACATTAGATGGGGTCTACTTCCTTATTCATAGATTCACAACAAAAATACGGATTATTTCAGTTCAGCAAAGCTATATCATTGCCTGTAGGACAATGCTGTCCTATATGACTTTCGCCAGCTCGTCGAGCATGGCTTCACATAAACATAAACGCTCGAGAAAGGCTACCCTAGGGTACAACCACACACGATAGTCAAAAAACAAAACAAACACACCCACTCTCTCCCTACCCTTCGTTCCGTAGGCATGGTGAGCTTGAAGTGCTGCTGTTGGCCGTATGTTCTCCGCACAGTTCGCCGCAGAAACCCCAGGCAACTTCTCAGTAATATCATGGGAGCCGTTGTGGGAAAATAGAGACAGGGCTTCGTGACTTATACGTGACTTATAACTACGGAGAAGCCCTGACTAAGCCTTGTAGTCACGTGATGATCACGTTACAATGCCCAGTAATCTATGTAGGAACGAATCACCACACCGTGTTCGTCGGAACCATCTTGCGGCTCTACAGCACCAATAAGGACCCTTTTAGAGTTACGCATCAAGCCTCTTTCTGCTCCGCCTGCACTCCAAGGCTAGTTCCAGCCATTCAGGTCGCTCGCCCCGTGATATAAGCGCTACTATGTTAAATAACCGGGGTGCTCACCGGCGCAACTGGTCAGGACACATCTGTCCCTTTGGTGGCAACGCCATTAAGTCCTGATTCCTTAAGGACTCTCCTGATGCCTTTAGGTCCCAGCCCCCATAGCACACCCGCATTCGGCTAGCGCCATTCACAACGCAAGCTCCGCACCACCCTGCACCACCAACTCCGAAAAACCATGGCCATGGAACAGTCCCTCAATGCGGATTTTCGAGGCAACAACATCTCGCCGCCCATCTCGACCAAAGTAGTCCAACAAGGACCTGGGAATGCAACGCGAGACATCTACAACGGTTGGTTTGGCTGAACCTCAACTTCCACATAGTATGATTAATCAAATAATAGGCCCTGTACACATTCACTATTATTACTCATCCCCTGACGGCGTTTCGTTCCCGAATGTCAATCGGGCCCCTGCATTCCCCAACCCCGAGCGTGTAGTCAACGAGCCTATGAACGTTACAAACATGGCCAGCCACAGCCACAGCCACAGCGCCGCCACGCGCTACAACCAAGCTCTGCCCTCATTGGCCGAGCTCGAGGGTACAGGCACGAGAGGGTAAAAGTAACACCCAGTTCCCGTAGTGAATACCAACTAACTTGCTTTAAAGAACCGTCGTTGAGATGGACGACCACCGCCACAGCGTCGCCACGCGCTATGATCAGGGTCGCACCGTTTTGGGCGGCGGCGGGTAAGCAGCACCAGATAGATCCACATAGAGAAGAATACCAACTCACTTGTCTAGCACCGTTGTTGAGATCGATGATCCCCGCATGAACGCCGAGGCCACGCAGATCCTGTCACTTTTGGACGTGGTTAAATGTCTTTTCTCCCGGACACGGAGGAGGCAGAAAGCACGGTCTCTGCGAAGAAGGTGATGGGGAGCACACACGACCTCGCTATAGCTAGCAGTCCTACTGTGCCAAGCGAAGAGAGGTAGCAGCCTGGGACTCTTGAGTGCCGCGGGGATAGTGACTACGCATTCAATTTTCGGTGTTTTTCTTCTTTCTTGCTTTCGTCCTTCGTTCCGAGAGGCCTTAGACGGGTGTGTTTCCTTTGAACCACCGGTGGCCATCTGGTTTTCTTTCCGCCATGGAGGGTTTGTGATAGTTTTTTCATTTGTGTCCATTGGTTCCCATAGATATTGGGTCAGCGCGGCGTTGGGAAGGAAAAATAATTGAATTCCGTCTGGGATACATCTAGGACGGATAATATACATACTATTTTGAGTTTGGTGAAGCTCTAGCCTTGCCTATGAATTATCTCCCACGTTGGCTTTCCGACATTTCCTTACGCATGGTTTCACACGACACACTGCACAAAAAGCTCAAACAACACACACATAATAGTCGTAAAAACCCAATTGTTAAATCGCTCAAGAAAGGCTACAACCCTGCATGGTAGTCAAAAGTACACCTGCCCTTCGTACCGTATGCATGGTGATTTTGTAGTTGTCTTGTTAGGGTAGCTGCATTTTCCTCGCTCAAATTTCCGCATGCAGTAATTTGATAGTCGGCCACCCTGTCATTGTCAACCCGTGCTCTGTGCGGCCCTAATAAAGATCCTTTTAGGGTTTGCAGCATGCTGATTGGCTATTCTCTCCTTTCTGTCTGTCGTTGATGCGGCTTCTATGCAGGTATGCGGGAAAAACCACCTTGTGCCTCTTCAGTTGTCCACAGTAGCGAATGACCGCGCTATCCAGTCCCCCGCTGCCGCTTCGCCTCCTCTCCAGATCTGCACCTAATCGGGGGGCAGCTCCGCAAGGAAGACAGAAGCACGAACCAACTGGACAACCATAATCGAGTGGGCTTGAGTGCCCTCTCTGCTCTCGTGCTTTTACATTTAATGACAGACATGTCGTAGACTCTCTTACTATGCCTTCACACTCGACTTGATCCCTACAGCATATCCGTATTAATTTGGTGTCCTTGACAGCTGTAACATCTGCTCACCTTGCAACGTCAACTTACCGTCGAAAACATATCATGGATCAGGCCCCCAGTGAGATTGGCCAAGATAGTCTCGCACCCGACACCAGCTGTATGCCAACGAAGGTAAATGTAGTCCAACAAGGACCTAGAAATGGAGCGCGAGACATCTACAACGGTTGGTTTATATCAAGCTCAGCTTCCTACATACCCTAAACTAACAAAATGGTAGCCCCTGTACACATCCACTATTATTATTCCTCGAACCCGGGAGACTTTGGCTTCTCGAATGTCCATCGGGGCCCTGCAGCCCCCAACACTGGAAGGAACATGGGCGCCGAACATACAGGGCATAACCGTACGCCAAGCCAAAGTCACATCCACAGCCAAAACCACACGTCCGTCACAGGCTATAACCAGGCTCTTCCCTCATTGGCTGAGCTCGAGGGCTCAGTGTAAGCAACTCTACATCCACCTCTACGAGAGAATACAAACTCACATCCCACTCCAGGGTGCCCAGAACCGTCCTTGCTACGGAAAAGGACGACCAGCGCCGCAACGCGGAACCTACGACGAAGCTGTCACTTTGGGACGTGCTAAAAGGTGTTTTTTTCTCCCGTAGACGGAGGGCATCCCGAATTTACTGAGAGGATTTCTTCGAGCATTTACTTTTTCCTTGATTTGGAGTACGCATTGGATTTCGTTTGGATCAGCGCGGAGTAAGAAGGAAAAGAAAGTTCTGTTAGGGATACATCTAGGAGGAATATGCATGCTGTTTTTCTATTTACCGAAGCTGCAATCGTGGTGTGTGAATTGTGAATCACTAGGACCCAGGTCGACGAGACTAAATGCATGTCACAGAATATTTCTCACCCGCCAAGACAATGTCGCTGTCCTGTCTATGTTCTTTTGCTCTGACCCAAGAGTTCTCTCGTCCTTCGATATCCATGATGATTGTGTAGTGATGTTGGCCGCCTTGCTCGGCTCTAACTGGGAAAGGTAATTTGCCCACAGAGTAGGAATCAAAAGGTACATAATTTCGTGTCCAGTCTTTGTGTGTGAGAAGGCCCCGGGCTGTGTTGCACTTGCCCGCTGAGGGTTAAAGTCCTACCTGAAAACCCAAGGCGGCTCAATTCAGATAGGCAACCTGGGAATGAACCTGCGTGGGAGTCTGACGCGGGAACTGACCCCGCTTTACCTCCAGGCCCGCCAACTCACTCACTCCCTCGCGTGGAAGACATAAGCTTATGTCGAGAAGCGGGACGAAGCATTACTGGTCCCCGTCCCAACGGCCGTCCAAACGGCCGTCCATGATTGGCATGCTCGCGCTGTGGTAAATAACACAGCACTCAGGGCCCTGAGCACGAGCCATAGCCTAGTTAGGAAAGGTCAGCGTGATCGCTTCAACATACTGTGGTCGGTACAGTTTCGGTTTCCAAAGACGGGCGGCCCGAAATATGCGAGTATTCAACGGCGTGCGGGAACCCACAAGCATGCATATTTAAACTCCCTTTGCACTTGGTCTCTACCTACGTGGTGTACTCTGAACCGCATAGCTGCATTAACCTGGTGCTGTTTACAGCCGACAGGTCTGCTCGAAAACATACAGGTCTCATGGATCAGTTCCCCCATCTAGTTGGTCAACATGGTGTCGCGCCCGACACCAGCGCCATGTCGACGAGGGTAGCCCAACAGGGACCTAGCAACGTCGCGCGGAATATCTATATTGGTTAGTTCTGCTCCACTGGCTTCCTACATGTCTACTACGAACTAAACAAAAGATAGGTCCTGTGAATATCACCTATTATCACTCAGACCCTGAAGGATTTTCCTTCTCGAATGCAAATGGGGGCTCTGTAGTCCCCAACACTGAGCATGTCCACTTGGTGAACGAACACACAGGCCATGTGAACCGTCGACGTACGTCAAGCCAAAGCCATAGACACAGGTCCGCCACGCGCTACAATCAGGCTCTGCCCCCATTATTGGCCGAGCTTGAGGGCTCAGTGTAAGCCGATCCATCCACGACTACGAGAAAATACACACAAACTCACATACCTGCCCCAGTGTGCCCAGAACCGTCATCGGAACAAATGACGAGGGCCGCAACGCCGAACCCACGACGCCGACATTTTGGGACATACTTAGAGGCATCTTCTCGCGTAAACGGAAGGGCTCCCGAATTCACTGAGAGGGCTTCTCGAACAAGACCCTGAGGGCGGCTTATGTCTTTTTTTTTTCTTGTGTTTGGTGTGCATAGGTACGCATTGGGATACCCCTGGGTCAGCGCGGCGTTGGAAGGAAAAGTAATGGAATTTCGTCAGGGATACATATAGGACGAATATGTATACTATTTTCTGTTCACAGAGGCTCACTGTCAATTGTTGTGTGTGAAGTGCTCCCACTGGCTTTCCGACATTTAACTCACGCACGATTTCACACAACGACAAATACTGCACAAAAAACCAGAACAACACACACATAATAGTCGTAAAAAACCCAATTGTTAATCTACATAAAAACGCCGCCATTTCAAAGACAACTACCTAGTAGCCCTGCCTCATCTAATTTTTAACATAAAGATCCACATACTTATCGACATCCATGTTATCCAGCTCGGCACCATTCTGCGCGAGCGCGACCAGCTTGTCGACGTGCTCGGC
Organism: Westerdykella sp. P71; assembly: GCA_019022765.1. Taxonomy (NCBI): domain Eukaryota; kingdom Fungi; phylum Ascomycota; class Dothideomycetes; order Pleosporales; family Sporormiaceae; genus Westerdykella; species Westerdykella sp. P71. The sequence continues at coordinate 41,747 of JAFHBW010000199.1, read as the reverse complement.
CGAGTAGTGGGGGCCGAGATGCCTCTTGTACTTCTTGAGGATCTCGGGCTTGGCCTCCTCGCGGCGGAGACGGTGGCCGAGGGGCGCCTCGACGACCTCCTCCTCGAGGACGGTGCCGTCCTTGAGCTTGACGGTCAGCGCGTTGGAGATGGTGCGCTTCTCCGGGTCGTGGTAGTCCTTGGTGAACTGCGGGTCCTCGACGCAGGAGATGCGCTGGCGGAGGGACTCGACGAGCTCCGAGGTGGCGGCTTCGCTGCCGTCGGGGTAGTCGGTGGCCTCGAGGCGGTTGAAGACGAACATGGTGGCGACCATGTACTGATGTTTGTTAGTTTAGGGACTTGAGAGTGCGAGAAACATGACGTACCTGGACGCAGTGGTCACGGTCGGCGAAGTTCTCCATGGGCTTGAACTGCTTGTCAATGATGCGGATGCAGGCCTCGTGGGTCCTGTTGACAACGCTCTCGATGTCCTCGGCGGTCTTGCCCATGGCGGCAAGCTTCTTGTTCAGGCGCTGAGCAGCCTCAACAGCGGTCTGGGAGTGGAACTCAGCTAAACAAAACATTAGTCGGTGTTCTCACGAAAAGTCCCGAATGTGCGACGTACCAGGGTAGGAAACCTTGAAGAGAACGTTCTCCATGACGTAGCTGCCATAGGGCCTCTGGAACTGGAACTTCTTGCCGCCAAAGTTGACGTCGTAGAAACCCCAGGTGGGGGCGGAGAGGACGGTGGGGAGACCAGGCTCGCCCCTGAGGACCTTGAGGACCAGGTCGACGGCCTTCTGGCAAGCATCACCAGCAGCCCACGACTTGCGGGACATGGTGTTGGGGGAGTGGCGGTAAGTACGCATGGACTGGCCATCAACCCAGGCCTGGGAGATGGCATCACGGGTCTGAGCCTCGGTGAGGCCGAGCATCTTGGAAACGACGGCGGTGGAGGCGACCTTGACGAGGACAACGTGGTCAAGACCGACCTTGTTGAAGGAGTTCTCAAGAGCCATGACACCCTGGATTTCGTGGGCGCGGATCATGGCCTCGAGCACATCGCGGACCTTGAAGATCTTGCCGTTACCAAGCTTGCCGCCGGCCCTGTTGGTGCGCGAGACCCAGTCTGCAACAGCGAGAATGGCACCCAGGTTGTCAGAGGGGTGACCCCACTCAGCGGCCAGCCAGCAGTCGTTGAAGTCGAGCCATCGGATCATGGCGCCAATGTTGAAAGCACCGAGCACGGGGTCGAGCTGGTAGTTGGTACCGGGGACCTTGGTGCCATTGGGGACGACGGTTCCCTCCACAACGGGACCCAAAATGTTCCTGCACTGCTCGAACTGGAGACCCTCCAGACCGCAGCCCAGGGTGTCAACGAAGACCCAGCGGGCGGTATCGAACTAGCAGAACAGCAGGTCAGCCACCTGTCCACCTCTTGGGAAGCTCAATGGGGAATGCTTACGGCAAGCTCAGAATCAATGGGCTTGTTGTGGACATAGTTGGCGACGTCGACAATCTCGGGGTCGAACTCGCGGTTGGAGGCGACGGGCGGGGCAACACCAGATCGGAGGGCCGACATGGTCGAGAAGGAAGCGGGAGCGACGGCGCGGGCAGTGAAGGGCGATGCAGCAGCTGCGCGGAGGGCAATTGGCCTGACAGCTCTGGTGGTGAGGGAGGACCGCTGGCGGAGGGTGCGGGAGGCGGTGCTGCACAAGTTGCGACTGAAGGCCGACATTCTCAAATTAGCCTCTGCCGTGCTCTGACGACGTCAATGAAGCTTAGAAGAGGGAAGAAGAGAAGTGTCGTACGCGTGTGTTTTGACGAGGCCGCTGGCTCTGGCGAAGAAATTAAGAAATGGAGCTCTCCCGCTGGTGCTGGCGATCGGGCAAGTGGGTTCGACATCCGCAGTACAGCCGAGGTCAGGAAGCTCGCTGGCTTTTTCTCGGCCTTGACCTTCTCGGCCCTCAGCGGCGAGGAGCGGCCGTCGATGTGCACTGGGCTGTGAGCGCTTTTTCTCTTTCTGAGCTTCATCATCCGTTTTCGGAGATGTGGATGGTGTTGGATTTCTTTTTTGGAGGCGTTGTTTGTAGCCACTATAGCAACACTCTCTGAATGATGACCCCGCACGTGTCTACTGAGTAGTCCGTAAACCGAGACCGTGCTTCGGCTTAAAGGCTATAAGAAAATATACAATCCATGAGTGGTGGCTATATGAGTTCCATATTCCCTAGCACCATTCTACGATGCACGTGTTGGGGAATGAGGCATATACTCCGCGGCCGACGAAGCTGCTTCGCGATGAAATTGTACACAGGAAGCTCTCTTGGAGCTGGCGGGCTCGGGCTGCTCACATCGGTATTCATGCTATATCCACATAATTCATCTGGTATGAGATGGGACGGTTCGGATATGCGCATGTATATGAATATACCAAAGGGTCTCCCATGGCATCATTACACTTATAAAAAGATAGAGAGTTTTTCTTAGGCGCGGAGCTCAGATTAGCAGCCGAAGACTACCCAAATGATGTAACCGGCGGACCTTCAATATCGGTAATTAGTTTTTCCGAGTCTCACGCTAACCCTATTAGGAGATACCAGTGCAGGTAGAGTAGAGTATCCTGCCGTACCGCCGCCATGGTGACCTCGGGAGTATTTAATTACTTCCACAAGACCACGACGCTATTTCGCTCCCGGGGTTGCAGCTTAACAGCATAGAGAAACCGGAGTACTGGAAGTTCTGGTATTGGTTCAAGGTGCACCATGGCTAGAAGTGAATCTGACCCCTGATGCCCTTTCTATATCTCCGTCGGACCTTGCATCCATCGCTTCTCGACGTTCCCCACGTCCGATTCCAACAGATGCTTTTCCCCGCATGATATCCGCTATGTTCCAAAACTACCACGTGCCATGCTCTCTGCAAACTCACAGTAACGGCATTCTCTCGCTCAATCAAACTGCATGGCCGTTAGCATTCCCCTCCAATCTCATAGGATATTGGGAACATACAGGTGTCAAGAAAGACTCTGCAACAAATCGAGCTCGTGCGTTCAGCTGTGCCAACTATGTTAGCGCAGTTCGGTGTATATGTCTCGCGTGTACGTACAAAGAGCTTCATCTCTGATATCTCTTTGTCAACCTCCTCCATAAACTGAATGATAAAGTCCACCAGCTTGTGCTTCAGCATCTCCTCGGTATGGAAGTTCGTTATTAGGAAGGAAATGTCATAGCCCTAATTGCGTTCAGCTCACTCCACATCCGACTGGGTGCCTACTTCGGCGCATACCTTGATAGGCTTTCTCCGCAAAATGAAGAACGATTCCGCACGCTGTGTCAGGAACCTCGTGAACTTGTGTACCAGAATATGCTCTATCTCATCTGCTTGCTTGATCTTTATGCTGATGCGCACGCTGTTTATGCTGGGCTCGATGTACACCTTCTCGTTCTCATTTCTCGACACGGTCAGAGGGTTGAGGAGGACTTCGGGAGAGCTTGCTGCTTCAATCTCGGGCACATTGTGACGTTCGGAGATTTGCGACGCGAAGTTGGACAGCGAAAGGGCGGCTGTGAGCGATGACCGCACGCATTGGAGGTACGGGCGCAGTGATTGAGACTGGAGGCGCCCGCATTAGCATTTTACTTCGGCAAGACTCGAGAAAGGTGCTTACCATGGTCACCACGGCTCCAGGACCTTTCAATGTTCAAAGGGACGCAAAGAGTGCGGTGAACTGTACTGTGGCAGGCCAATGTCCAGCAATGGCGGTGCTTCTCGCGGGGTTGACGTTGCTCCCTCACCGCGTGGCAGGGGTGTTCTACTAGTGCCTTGGCGTTGATGATGTCCACGGGTTTCTAGAGTTCCAAACACCACATTACAGATTCGCCCCACGACTCATTAACTCGCCTCCTACATTATCTCCTGCACGACTTCCACATACCCCCTTTTCTCCTCCTCGCATACTCCACGTACCGGAAAAATGGACCCGATACCAGGTATGTACCTCACCTAGCTGCCCCTCCACGAGCAGCTATAGCAGCTGTGGCGGTTATAGCAAACACATCGCTCGCAGAAATTCTCTTCCGCCGAAACCTTGTGAGTAAAAGCTAACTTTGAGTCAGTTGTCGTCAAACACCAAGGCAAAAAATATGAAGTGGAGGTAGACCCCGAGTCTAACGGCGAGACGTTCAAGTTCCAGCTTTACTCCGTCACCGGTGTCGAACCCGAACGCCAGAAGGTCCTCGTCAAGGGCGGACAGCTAAAAGATGACGCCAACATGTCGAAGCTCGGGCTCAAGCCCAACCAGATCATCATGATGATGGGCACGCCGTCCGGAGACAAGACAGCCGTAATCGAGAAGCCGAAGGAGGCGGTCAAGTTCTTGGAGGACATGACCGAAGCCGAAGCTGCGAAACAAGAAGGCGCCACACCTGCCGGTTTGACCAACCTGGGGAATACATGTTACATGAATGCGACTCTACAGACTTTGCGGTCTATACCCGAGTTGCAACAGGAACTGGCGCACTATAGTGCTGGGTGAGTTCTTGCCACCACTCTCATTCTACACACCCTCCACTTCCCATTCTTTCACTTATCCTCAGAACTCGAGCTAATTGTGATTGTAGAGCCGGCCCCAGTTCAGCGAGCCAATTGAGCCAGCTCAGCCAGTTTGGTTTGGGCGGCCTCAGCTCTTCTGCAGACTTGACCGCGGCGCTGCGTGATCTCTTCAAACAGATGTCCGAGACCCAACAAGGCTTTCCCCCCATGATGTTTCTGAACGCACTACGAACCGCGTTTCCCCAATTCGCACAGAAGGCAAAGGATGGGCATGGCTATGCGCAGCAGGACGCAGAAGAAGCATGGTCTCAAATCGTTTCTCAGCTCCGCCAGAAGCTGAAGGTCTCGGATACTGGCTCGGCGTCTGAGCAGGACAAGGCCAGAGACCTCTCCTTTGTCGACAAGTACTTGGCTGGGAGGTTCGAGACGGTAATGGAGTGCGATGAACCCGCCGCAAAGGAGGCCGGTGAAGAGCCCGTACGTGGCGAGGATGCGTTCTTCAAACTCAACTGTCATATCAACGCGGAGATCAACCATCTGAGAGATGGCCTGTTGGCAGGTCTGAAGGAGCAGATTGAGAAACGATCAGAAGTGCTTGGAAGGGACGCGATATACACAAAGACATCGCGCATCTCGCGTTTGCCCAAGTACCTCCCGGTCCACTTCATGCGGTTTGACTGGCGACGAACCACCAACAAGAAGGCGAAGATTATGCGGAAGGTGACCTTCCCGCAAGAGCTGGATGCGGTCGAGTTCTGCACAGAGGACCTGAAGAAACTGCTTATCCCCGTCAGGGATAAGATCCGTGACATTCGGAAAGAGGAGGAAGATGTCGAACGAGCCCGCAAGCGACAGAAGCGCATCCGAGCTGGTGAGGAGAATGACATCGGGTCGTCGAAGGAGCCCCTTCAGAAGAAGAAGGAGAAGGAAAAGGAGGCCGAGGAGAAGAAGGCCGCCGAGGACACCGAAATGAAGGACGTGGAGTATAAGACGGAGGAGCAAATCGAGGCGGAGCGAGCTGCTTCGATACTTGCGGCGAAGAAGGAGCTACTCACCCTCGTTGATTCCAAGCTGGCTGCAGATGATGGTGCAAATCATACAGGACTCTACGAGCTGCGGGGAGTTATTACTCACCAAGGTGCGAGCGCCGATAGCGGTCACTACACGTCATTCGTCAAGAAAGAAGGGAGCAAAGACCCCGTCACTGGCAAGCGGAAGGCGGAAGACGGCAATTGGTGGTGGTTTAATGACGACAAGGTCTCTGAGGTTGAGCCCGAAAGGATCGAGACCTTGGCTGGTGGAGGTAAGTTACATCTTGTCTACTGATCGTTCTCGGGAGCTGACACATGACAGGACAAAGTCACTCTGCTCTCATCCTGCTCTACCGCGCGGTGCCTCTGACTGCCATCGAGGAAGAGGACAACAAGGCCTAGGTGACGATGGCATAGAGCGACCCACTATAATACCTTAGCCCCTGTCCATATCACGTGATATCAAGTATGGTGTTGGAGGTGTCTCCTGCTTGCATAAGAGATGGGAATTGGGTACGAAAAGCATAGGAAGTTAGCGACGGACCATACATGCATTGATCAATAGACGGATAATCACTTGCTTAGGTTTGCATTTTCCAAGCTCCCACTCGATCTCTTAAGTCATTCACATGAGGCGTGACTCGTCACAGTGTGGTACCTAGGTAACTAGATGGACTTGAGCGAGCATTCGAAGTATTCCGTTTCAGACTTCAGTTTTTAGAACGAGTACGCAGAGATCTCTAGTCCCCAACACGGGAGGTGTCGCTGGCAGTCTCGTGCCCTCGACGCGTTTGCCAAGACATGTTCACATCCTCAAGTCTCTCTTCACCGCGCGTCCACGCTCGCGTCATTGACACCTCACTTCCATCTTACTCTTTATATCCTTTTCAAGTGTTTCTATATCGCATATCTGTTGTGTGTATAACCCTTAGCGCCTGGTTAGCCATGTTCTACAGCCACGAGGGTAAGTTCTCTTCACTCCGACACTCAGCAGAGCGGAGCTGACCACTGCAGTCCTCACCTCGCGGAAGTATGGCGTGGCCACTGTCTGGTAAGCCGTCTCATTCTACACCAGCTCAGTAGCAATGTCTAACACTCGTCCAGGCTTGTTGCCACATTAGGCTCGTCCTCGAAGCTCAAGAAGATCAACCGCAAAGCGATCCGCGAGGTGGACGTACCAAAGGCATGTCGGACGATCATAGACCCTGGGGCGCCAATGGCGCTGCGGCTTCAGGGTAACTTGTTGTAAGTATTCACTTCTGGGCCGACAGTTACGCCAGTGTTGGGAGTGCTTGAGCTGACAGGAGCAGGTATGGTGTATCACGTGTATATCTAGAGCAGTGTGGCTACGTGTTGTCCGATGCGGAGAATGCGCACAATTCGATGCGGTTGATGTTGAATATCATGAGGAATTCGGTGGTGGATCCGGAGGCAGGGAGGGCGAGGTGAGTAGGCCCCTTTCATGTGCAGAGGACTAGTCTTCAAGACGGACCTTGGAATTCCTTCTTCCCTTCGACAGTATGAACTGACGTCCACGAGACCCGAGCAGTTGATCCGCCAGGACGATCCAACATTCTTGCCCGACTTAACGCTCCCTCCCCTGGACTTCCTTGCGGAACTCAACCTTCCGATGCCTCTTCCGGTTCCCCGTTTCGAAGAGTCCCAGCCGTATACCCCTGGAGGTTCTCAAAACAGTCATAAGAGCCCGACAGCTCCACTGGGAAATCTCATCATTCCCACTTCATCTCCAGTGGCTGATGCAGCTGGTTTCCAGGTCGCGGATGACTATGGAATTGGCAGTGTGGGAGAATCGGGTGGTTTAATGGGTATGGAGGATGTGGCAAAACCCTTGGAGGAAGAGTTCAGCTTCGATGCTGATGGCAACCTCATCGACATCGCTGCCGGGGAGGGAGGATTCAGTACACCGCTCAACCAAGGAGGGGCTACGATGTTGAGCAGTGCTGGAGCCAGTGCACGAGTGAGAGAAGAGCATTTGGAAGGACAACAAGCTGCAGCTGAGGTGAGTTTACCTACGCTTTACCGCTATATCTGCACTTCGATCTCACCTGCTTGTCTTATTGGCTGCACTTCTCCCTTTGCTCCCATCACTTCTCCACTCTCACAACATCCACTAACCTCTCACAGAGAGTCGGCGACGAAATGGAGCTCGATTTCCCCAACATCGGCGACGACTTCCCCATGGACGATCTTCCCGCTATATCACCAGAAGAACAACAGCATACCAGCTCTCCTACTCAATCAACCGAAACTTTCCAATCATCTGCGTCCGCCCCAATGCAACGCAAACCCCGAAAACGCAAGGCCATCCCCACGGATGAGTCCATGGAAATCCGACACAGGGCCCTTTCCGACTGGAACAACAACTACCTCCGCAACATGGCCGAGGCAAAGCGTCTGAAGAATGCCCATCGCGCGCCCATGCAGGCGAAGAAGAACGCCGAGTATTTCGTCTGGGGCGCAGGCATCGGTGGCCTTGGACGTCGACCCGCAGGCGTCACAGCACCGAATCCACTCGACATGTACTGCGGAGACAACCTCTTCACGCTGTTCACGGGCATCGATCGGCGTGCCATGCGCGCGGGCAAGAAACACGACCGGGACAGCGGCATCGACGAGGCCATGGCCGAGGAAGGCCGGCGCGTTCGCTCTCGCCGCGACATCGACGACGAGCAGCAGCAGCTTGGTCGTGGGCATGAGGACGAAGGCATTATGTTAGGGGAAGACGAACTGCCCGTTGAGAAGGATGACGTCGAACTCCCTCGCGAGGCACCCTCTGCCCTGGATGACCAGCAGATCTTCTCCTCCATGCCGTGGAATATGAGTGCGTCCGTCCGCGGTTCCTCCGCTGTCCCCCAAAGTGCTCGCGTAGGTACGTCCACGGGTCTGAAAACTGCAGTCAATCTGCATGGTCCGAGGGTGGTGTCCGCGTCTCCCCTACAGAGGCATGCCCTGATGCGTGGTTCTGCCGCCAACCTCGAGGCTCTCGGATTCGGAGATCTAGGCTCCGAGCTCGATATTCAAGGCATTGGATTACCGGAGCAGATGACCTCGGACGCATTTGGCGACATGACGCTTCTGTCGCCTGGAAAGGGAGATGGAGGAAGTCCTGCGCGTGTGAGGGTGCAGGAAGCGCTGTCCGCCGAGGGGAGCAACTTCCTCCAATTCATCAATGATACTCTTTTCGAGAAGCAGCAGCGTGTGAAGGAGATGCAGGGAGTGGGTGAGGAGGAGGAAGAAGTGGATGAGGTGCTCTTCGAAGAGGTGTTGCCGCCGGAGCGGAATAGTAGGATGGTGGCTTGTCAGGGGCTGATGATGGTGTTGGCGCTCGGGTCGAAGGGGTTGCTGGATGTCAGACAGGATGAGCCGTTTGCGGAGATCGGACTGAAGGTTACGAAGAAGGCGAGGGAGATGGGACTGGGTGTGGGGTTGTATGGTGGAGAGGGGGGTGAAGATCTGGAAATGCTAGAAGGACATGAGGAGTTTGAAGAGGAGATGGCGGCAGGTCCTCATGGCGATGCTGGCGCGGGGGCAGAGGAAGACAACGACAGTGAGAACGGTGGCGACGATGAACCCAACGGAGAGGACAACGAAATCATCGAAATCAGCGACGACGGGGACAGCGACGATGACGATGAAACCAACGACGGAGACGATAACGACAGTCTTTACAACTGAGGAACGGCTTCTGGAGCCTAGCGTCCGGCATCTATGGGAACCACCACGGGTATTTTCTTCTGGAGACGTGTAAGTGGGGGAGTTCAGTGATTTAACTTTCAAAGATACCCATCGGCGGCGTACATATAGGGGGGCATCTGCACGAGTTTATGGTTCTACGGTGTTTCTTTCTTTCTCTTTCTCTACATAATTCAGGGAGGGTCATGGGATTCATGGGGAAGACAAAATGGGATGAGGTCATGAGTGCTGATCTGAGATGCGGATGCACACATGTACAAATCTACAGTCAATGAGACAAATACAAACATATGGAGAAGCTATCGCCTTAAGTACGTCGATTGCAAAATAAGAAGAAGAAGTTCAGTATCATGTCCTTCCTTCGTGTTGTGCCACCACAACACCCGACCACCCCAACCCAGTCGCAGCCTACCTACGATCCCAACCCCTCAACAAAAATGCCAAGAAAAGCAAAAAAAGGATTTTGTGATTCCGGAAAGCTGACAAACCCGGAATCGAACCTGTGGATTCAAGTGTCGGATGACTCAGCATACTGGCCCTTATAGATGCACAAAGGTGCACCGGGGCTGCTCGTCACTTCTTCCAGGAACGTTTTTGGTATTGTTGAAAGTTTGTAGTTTTGATGAGTTATATAGTGCTAATAATGTGGGAGGTGGGTGATAGTGGGTGTTTACGTGGGTGCCTGGGGAGTGTGGCGCGTAGGTTAATCGGGAAGGCGCGGGCGATGTAAACAGTGGAAGCGAAATGAGACCATATGTGAAGGTGAACATTGATTGAGTGTGCCACATGGAAGTATCCTAGTCACTCCATCCTACCAATGACTTCAGTCGGAAACACACTATTTTTGCGACATCACTCCTACAACATGTACTCCGAGTTGCACCCCCTAGGGTATCTTTCCGCACCTCCTTCGATCACCAACCTAGGGTCGGCAGTTCAACAGTGTATGCACTGCCAGTCTTGGTTAACTGCCTAAACTGACGGTTTCGTCGTGACGGAAATGACATGTCGAAGAGACCAGGAAGGCGGGAAGAAGCCTGTTCGCCGTCTGTTTGTTGGAGTGGCGCCTGTTATGCGACTGAAGAAAACAAACAATGATGTTCTATAGAAATACTGATCGAAACCCACTCCTTCAATGGATAGGTTGGTTACTGCAGTTCATAATTGACCGAGACCGCTACTATTATTATCGGCAGATCTTCTTGTCAGTAGCAGGTGCCCATTCACTGCTAGACGGTTATTGATTCTAAGCAGATTATTTGTAGCAGTCGCCTGAATGTTAGCAACTGCATCAGCTCGCCACGATGTTTCCCATCCCCAAACGCATTGGGATGTCATTTGTGGTGTCGGCGCGCTCTCTCTTGACGCAGCCGCCACGGGGACAGCTCCGATACAAGTCCACAACGGCGGACGGAGATCTCCTCTGGGCTGAACGCAATTTCATACCAAGTCCTGAATCTCTCGACCAACTCCGCAAGAATGCGGGTGAACCTCCCTTCGAAGACTGGAAGTTTCTAGGCCAGCAGCGTGACATCAAATACACCTACTTCGACATGGCAAAAGAAAAGAAGTTTCCCCTCATTAGTAAAGGAATCTACCTACGCTTCGAATTTCCTGGTGGATCGCCAGCCAAAGTACAGCAGGACAGTAACGCCATCAACGGACGGTTCAGGAAATAGGCCGGACGGTCCGGCATAGAGACTGCGATGCGTCAGCGGATGGAGAAGCGCAAGAGGGGTTTAAGGCAAAAAAACGTCTCAGTGGCAGATTTCATGTTCGACAGAGAGGAATGGGAAGTTGGGAAGTTCAAGTTCGTGCTGGACGAAGCGCAATTCCACCATCAGATGTATGGCCGCTACGTTGACCAAACCGTAGGGAAAGTGGAATTGTGTCAGGAAGTTGAACCTGGTAAGGAGAAAGAGATCGGAAGGCAGATGGACTTGGAGATCAAAGAGTTCATGGAGAAGTATTCATGGGCCTTTCCATATACAACCAATGTGCCGATGGGATCAGCAGAGGACTGGACCATAGAGGAGGATATAGAACAGTACTTTTGGGGGAAGCGGTGGCAGAGTCCAGAAACTATCCTGAACAAGAGGCCGTTGGAGATTCAGGGGAAGTTGAGAGCCTTCCGGCAGTGGGACAGCTGGTGTGATTGGACGGTAGGGTCTGGATGACTACTCGGTGAGTGAGGTCGGTCCTCTTAAGCGAGCATGAACAAGAGCAACCTTACACTAGGGCAGCCACCCAAGGAGGCTGGGACAGGCGCACTGCAGAATGGCGTGTCACCCATGTTTGAACCTTCCGGGAGGACACAGTGGACGTTGGTTCTTTAAGAATCCATAGATCCACGGATGTGCCATAGGCCCCATCGGGAAAAGCTCCTTGGCAAAAACAGCTCTCCTCCCGAGGTCAATAATCAAACCGACATCGCGGTACTCACAAGTGACAATGTCTACCCATACGATTCTTTTGCAGACTGACAATAATGACACTTTGTTATGTCGATATGATTGGAACTGCCACCGTGCAGAAGTTTAGGAATTGCGCTAAAGCCCTGCCGCTGTAACTGTTTCACCCCTGTAACGGATATTCGAGTAGCTTACGATGTTGCGACATCTGGCCAGCCCAAACACTCCTACATTCACTCCCCTCCGCAATTCGGAGGACATTAATACGTGCTATAGAACCGGTAGCTTCCTTCGTTACTCCATTATATCCCCTTCTTCTGTTCTTTCTGAACCACGCATTGGCGCGGGGTATACACGGTTTTCCGTGTAAACACATTACATCATGCCTTCAGACCTGGTCTCTCCGACCGCGCAAAGCACAGCGCTCAGCATATTCTCGAATCTGCTCGCGCAAATAATATCAGCGTACAAGAATGTCGTAAGTCCTTCCGCCCCCTCCCAAACCGTCTGATCGCGACAAGAAAAGCTAACAGCGAAGCCGTCCAGGCACCCATCTCCTTCAACCTCCACGCGGTCGTCAAATTCGCCATCTTCACCATCATAAGCACGCCTCCCAACATCCTCTGGCAGACATTCCTCGAAGACACCTTCCCCACCAATGTCCCCGCCGCGCGCCCCAAGAAAACCTCCGCAAATGGCAAGGGGAAGGCCGCCTCTGCGAAGCTCGAGTCGCGAACGAGCAAGACCAACATCGTGATCAAGTTTGTCTTGGACATGACATTGGGAGGCATAATCAACAACCTCATGTTCATCATATACATGGCCTATGTGAATGCCCAAATCACAGGAGCCTCCGCGCAAGGCTCATGGGCCGTGATTCAGCAGGATGTTAGTGACAAGTTCTGGCCGCTGATGAAGGATGGATTGATGGTCTGGCCATTTGTGTCGCTGTTTAGTTTTTTGTTTGTGCCGGTGGAGAGGAGGGTGCTGTTGGGGAGCTTGGTGGGTGTCGGGTGGAACATCTATTTGAGTCTTTTGGCGGGTTAGGGTTTGGTTGCTTGGTATGGGCCTGGGGCTTTATGTATATGTTTCGGGACATTGCCTTTGGAGTACCATGAGCGAGTTTTGTGTTATTATGCCAACTTCACACGGCTTGTTGCAGAACATCTGCTTGCATAGACAGTCCAAGAAATGCATTGTATTATGTTCGACCCCACGTCCTAACTTCCTCTATGCCTCACCAGCCGCCCTCTGGCCAGTGTAGAACGCCAGTCCATAATCCTCCGTCGTGAAAGTAATCTTCGCTCCCTTGGGGAAATAAAATACATCACCGGGCACAGCGTGAACCTTCTTCCCCGTCTCGTCGGAGATATCGAAGTGGCCCTCCAGGATGATCTTCATCTCGTCGTAGGTGTAGGTGTAGACCAGGGGAGTGCCCTTTTCCAGGCGGTAGAATCCTGCGGACGTGGGAGCGCAGCCTGTGGCGGGGTCGCTAGAGCTTGTGAGTATGTGCTGGATCGCAAAGGACGGCTCATAAGTACCTGTTTACAACATCGCCGAGGAAAGCATTCTCATTGGCGATGAGAGGAGGCTTGAAGGTCTTCTGGGCGGCGGGGAAGTAGTGGAGGGCGACGGGAGACATCTTGTGGGAATATGAGGCGGAAGTGAAGTGTGAATGGACAAATGGCAAGTGCTATGAAGTACTTGGGTGTGCTTGAGCTGATGAAGAGGGAGGAATTGAGGTGGACGGTTTGGTTTGGAGGAACTGTTAGCTGGCGAGGTGTCGAAGTTATGTACTGCTTGCTTATCGTGTTTACGGCCTATAATGTAAACTACTTTATGTGGTATGCAGTGAGGCACCGCGAGATAGGGCATACAACCCGATATGCGTTCTATTCTGATTACTACTCGTCTATTCGCGCAAGTGGTGAGGAGTCGCCTTGGTGGATCTCATGCACCCGTGGGTATGGTAATGTCAGGATGCTTTTGCTGAATTCGGCAATAATTGTAAGAGTAGCTATGTCCAGGCCAGGCTTACCCGGGACCAGGGATACTGCATCATTAGTTGTAGACGCTGAAGAGGTCTGGATGCTTTGCGGGGTGATAATGACGAGCTCATCGTCTGGTCTTGATACCCGTATTTGGACTAGTGCGGAAGTGGAGCCCTTAGGAGGAGACAGTACTCATCTGAATATGACCATAGAAATCAGTACAGCTGTGAGCATTCCGCGACTTGATTCAAAAGTATCCGGAGGGAATCCCCGTGAATTTCAAATAGGATCATTCAAATATGCACGCTGCCTGCGTTTAAACCGCTAAGTGTATCGAGTATGCTACAAACCTCCAACAAGGTTGACCACAGTAGACTATCTGCGACCCGCGCCTCGCAAAAGAGTTGGCCGAATTGTCGCCGAGCCCCTTACGCTCCATATTGCCCATTCCTGGGGGTATATCGCTTCGTGCATCTGGTATCTCTCGTATGGTTCGGGCCGCTCAGTCATGGAATTTACGATTCTTGTTGTCCCCGAATAGTATAACCCTGATGGACGGCAGAGCATCCGTCTCGAGAAGTTTCAATCGCTCTTCAAAAGTATTGTTTATGTCAATCTTGCCTCCTGTACCAACCACAATCACACCGCCAGCGCTTGATCCAGTCAGTCAGTGCAGGTCATTCCACAAATCCGGAGGAAACTCACGAGCCTTCAGGTAGGGGATCGCTCTCATCAATTGAGATGGACACCTCCTTATCCACCTTACTCTTGTACTCCGACTGTGCCTCCTCGATTGCCTTCTTCACCGTATCATAATCCGCCTTCCTCGCCTTTACTTGCAAGCTGTCTTCATTTAGAGCATATGCGCCTTCCAGTATCAGGTTCTTCAAGATATCCTGATATTTCTTCTTGTCCTTTGACACATCCTTCAACTTCTTGCTCGCCTCATCGAACAGCCTGTCGAGCAACTCCTGGCGAGCAGAAAGAAGCCTTATTCGTGACTTATTTGCCACGGTAGATCGGGTAATCTGCTGGGACATGCTGGCCTGCTTGAACTTCTTCTCGTACTCGGTATCAATGGCGGACGTCTCTTGGCGCACAAGCTTGGACTTCTCGATCGCGAACTCCTCGTCGGCCTTGATTTGTATTTCATTGGCTTTCTCGATCGCTTCCTGCCGGATGAAGGCAGTCATCTTCTTCAACTCGTTCGACACCTGGAGCAACACCCATGGTCAGTTGCTGCTTCTGACGTAGTGTGCTATGGCGGGGAGCTCAGCTGCCTGGAGGCTTCTCACCTGGTCGTCCGACATGGCGTGGACGTGCGACATGTTGACGGTGTGTGTCTGTATTCCGGACGAAAAGGGGACTCGTGGTATAGAAACGAACGAAGTTGGAAGAGGTGCAAGTGTGGGAGCTCGAGGGTGAGGTCAAGCCACAGCTCCGAGCATGGTTCTGGCGATAGCGCCAATAGGTAAGATGCGGCGGATTATGTCATCAAACCCTCAGGAACAGCACCACATCGCGGAGTATCCCTTCTGTTCCACTTGACATGCCCATGCCGTCTGTTTCCACCTCCAAGTGACTATTTAAAACTGCGCAGGTGTCTCAGGCCTTGAAGTCCACCGGCCGCGTCCCTCATTCAGACGACATCATCACGCCGACGACCCCTGCTCGCCTCGGCTGCTCCTACCTCCGTCTCGTGGCTCGTTGATCAGTGTTGCTCCAAGAACCGAACACCACGCTTGAAATCGACGACCGGATTCTAAGGATCCTCTTCCGAAGCCTCTCCGTACAGAAAATACACCATGAACCGCCCCTTGAGGTAGCAATAGCGACCCGTCGGTGACGACATACACCCAGCGCACCATGATGGACCTCTCGCCTGGAGCGAGCATCGCTGTACGTACCATACAGAACCTTGAGCGGATAATTTCACATAGTTCTCGGCTTGGCTGACTGTTGGTTCTATTAGCTCGGAGTGATTGTAGGCCTCGTTTCCACGAGCGTACAGAGCATCGGCTTGACATTGCAGCGGAAGTCGCATCTTCTCGAGGAAGAGAAAGAGGAGGACCACGAGCGGCGGCCACCCTATAAGCGGCGAAGATGGCAGGTTAGAGGAATTTCCGCTCTACGGGGGAGCTTAAACTGACCGGAATCAGCTCGGAATGCTCATGTTCATCGTGGCGAACATTGTTGGCAGCACCATTCAGATCACAACCTTGCCACTGCCAGTCCTCTCAACACTACAGGCGGTACGTCTCAAGATTTCTGTTGATTTGGGCTTTGCTAACAGGAAATAGTCTGGACTTGTATTCAACTCGATATGCGCCTCCATAATACTCAGTGAACCCTTCACTCGATACTCCCTTGGTGGTACCGTTCTGGTCGCCATTGGTGCAGGACTTATCGGAACATTTGGCGCCATTCCGGAACCCTCCCATAATCTGGACCAACTCCTACAGCTTCTCAGGCGTTATCAATTTATAATATGGATGGTTATGACTCTGGTCCTGGTCTTGCTCCTATTAGTTGCCAACTGGACCCTGAAACGCATACATCCACGTGGAACACCTCGAATCCGCCTCATTCGGGGAATGTTCTTTGGCTCCATCAGCGGCATCCTCTCAGCACATTCGCTGCTCATCGCCAAGAGCGCGGTGGAACTCCTGGTACGCACCATCATAGACCGGCATAACGAGTTCAAGAGATGGCAGTCCTGGATGATCCTTATCGGCCTCGTTGTTTTCGCCTTGACCCAGCTTTATTACATGCACCGCGGCTTGAAGCTATGCAGCACAAGCGTCCTATACCCACTGGTCTTTTGCGTCTACAACATCATCGCAATTATAGACGGTCTCATATACTTTCATCAGTCCTCTAGATTATCGAGCTTACAGGCGGGCCTGATAGCTCTTGGAACTATAATTCTTCTTGGCGGAGTCGTGTCGCTCAGCTGGCGGCTTGAAGAACATGAAGAGGAGCCTACTACCCCTATAGCTCACAAACGCTTTGGTGTGCCTCCTCCACAGAATGTCCTGACGCCTGGGATGGCTCTGGTACATGGGACGATGGACGAAGAACTCGAATCACCAATCGATATCGAAGATATAGAACCAGGATTACAGGGCGCGTTGGCCGATCAGCGGCATCGACAGGCTGCTGATGAGCGAACACCACTACTGGCTCGCGCTCCGACAGGTCCCGCTGTTGTGGTTTCGCGAAGCCAGAGGAAACGCCCCACGATCGACACAAGTGGACAACAGAGTCCACGAGATAGCCCCTCCCCAGGTCGGCCACCGAGAAGGCGGCGTATGACCATTGCACAAGGCACCGACGAAATTTGGAATGAGCTCAACGACCGCGAGAATCTTCCGTCACCTGCAAGACGATCTCCAGCAATGGAGCGCAGGCCGCCTTCAGGAGCAGCACAGCCACGGAGGACCGATTCATCTAGCTGGCTCGAACAGATGCGGAGACGCTCATGGTGGGAAGGGACCAGCAGTGGCAAACAAAGGAGCACAAGTCTTCCGGACCGGAAAGGAAATGGGCGCAGCATGAATACAGCTCATCCACCTCCTCCTCCTGAGCCTGAGGATACGCAATCCGACACAGACCTAGAGTCACGTCCCATCTTGAGCAGGGCGCGCAGTAGTCGGACGAGAAGGAGCGCGGGTCGTCCTGGGAACCAAGGAAATGCGGGAGATTTGTTCAAGATGAGGTGGTGGCGGAAGAGATGGAAGGATAGGGAGGGAAATGAGGACGAACGTGATGATGATAACGACGCTACCACTTGATAACCTATTATCCATCTCTTTGAATATATTTGTGCAAATTTCACCCTCACGACGCTCGCTTTCAAGGACAACAACCAGTTCGATAGTATCCATCACCGTGGCGCATTTGAAAACTGGTAAGAAATAAATTCGCCGTAATTTTCAGTGTGATACAATCCATGCTGCAACAGCAATGTTGGCCGTTCATTCTTTTCATAGCAACAGTGCCTTTGCACTGGTGGTCCATCCAACTGTATAGCAATAGGCGGTAACCGAATGGGGAAAGCTCGGATCCCCAAGCTGTAACCTCAGCTTCCAAGCAACAACACCGGAAGTCAATCACCATAAACACACTTGTCGCTCACCATGCTGGTCTCCTTGACTGTCGGGAAGGTCGATGCCGGCGTAGCCGTGCTTCTGACCGAGGACAAACGCCTGGTACGTGTTCGAACGCGGGCAACGACAAAGGCCACCGCATATACCCTGCGATCCCGCAACGATAAACCCCCTGCGGGACCTTCATAACCAATTAACCAAGACTCCAGATTGAGTTCCCTTCGATCCTCCTCCCACCAGATATCTCCTCAGGCAGCATTGTGGATATCACCGTCTCGCGCAATCACAAGAAAGAGAACGAATCCGCGCAAGCCTTCCACGCCCTCCAGACCACCATCTTCCGTACCTTTGGCCAGCGCACGCCCTCTCCACCCGTTCTACGCTGTCGCAATGCTACACAGACGTCCGTGGTTCTCGAATGGGATCCCATTGACATCGCCACGGCGGAGCTGCGCAGTCTGACACTGTATCGGAATGGAAGCAAGGCGGGCACTATACCGAGGCCGACGGAGCAGCATAGTACGAAGTTGAGCGGTTTGGCAGTAGACACGGAATATGTGTTCCACCTCGTCCTCAGGACAAGCGCAGGAACCTACAGCAGTGAGAAGCTCAAAGTCCAGACACACAAGATGACAGATCTGTCTGGCATCACCATCACGCCTGGGCATATGCCAGCTTCGCTGCGCGAATCACTGCAGACGACAGTGGAAAGAATCGGTGCCAAGATTGTGGACAATGTGCGCATCGATACTACGCACTTCGTGTGCACTGAGGGACGAGGACCCGCTTGGGAGAAGGCCGTGGAGCAGAACATCCCCGTGGTCGTACCAGATTGGGTCAAAGGATGTGAGCGGGAAGGAAGGATAGTGGGTGTTCGGGGTTATTACCTGAACGCGGATCCGAGATTGCGACAGATTGGTCCTGGTCAGACACCACAGCAGCAACAGCAGTCCCCACAAATCCAACAACAACAAATCAGAAGTCCCCCGCTACCAAGTCCTAGGACGGAGGTTACCCCGCCCACTCCCGAGAGGCCGACGCATGAAAGGCAGGTTTCGGAAGCGGAGAGTGGACCACCTCCGCCTCCGCCGCCAAAGGACGATCATGTGGAAGAGAGGAGGGAAGAGGCAGAGACTTCCGAGCCGAAGACACAGACGGAAGAGCAGAAGGTTCGAACCGAAGATCTGAAACCGAGCCAGAAGAAGGAGAAGGAGAAGTCAGAGGCTGAAGAGAGTGAAGAGGACGAGGAGGAGGAGCACGAGGGTAACGCCAAAGCCGTAGAAGCAGGTCTACCCGATAGACGCAAACCACCACAGCCAACCGTCGAAGACGAGGACGATGGAGCAAGCTTCCAGGAGGTTGCTCTTTAGGCTTTGAGATTCCATCTGCTTTCCGCGAATGTAGGGAGGCATCCTCTTGCAAAGCTTCGGTGTTAGGCGTGGAACGTTGTTGGAGCATGGGTCGAACTTGGTACTGCTAGTATAATGATTACCGGCACTTACGCATAAGTGCTTTCAAGATATATGGTGCAGATGTTGTTTGCCCGAATATCAACTACTGAACTCATGTCATTATGTCCTTGGCTCTAGATTACTGGACGTGCCGTGGCAGTCTCTTTCTGACCGGCCAGTGCGAGCTCAAGCCAGAGCTGTTCATGCTCAAGCTTCTTTTTATCTTGCGTCTATGTTTTAGATGTGATCTACAGCTTGGCCATTTCTCCCAAGACCCTGAGATCATTGCGAGTGATCTCTGACAACGACTTCTTCCCCAGATTTGCCATCGAACTGTCTGTATCCGCAAGAATGCAGTCCAGCACATGCTTGACTCCTTCCTGTCCTCCCATGGCCAGACCATACACGTAAGGACGGCCCACCAAGACAGCTTTCGCGCCCAGCGCAATGGCCTTAAGCACGTCAGACCCCGTCCGAATACCACTGTCAAAGAGAACCGTCAAGCCGGATTCAACGACCTTCTGATCGGCCCCAATCTCAGCCAATGCATCAAGAGACGAAATCGCCCCATTAAGCTGCCTCCCTCCATGATTCGACACCACAATCCCATCCATCCCATGCTCAATCGCCCTATGCGCATCCTCAACCGTCTGAATCCCCTTCAACACAATTGGCCCATCCCAATACTTTCTCAAGATCTGCAAATCGCTCCACTCCCTATACGTCCCCGAGGACAACGCGCTGACAAACAGCTGCGCCTTCTTCATGGCCGTCGCATTCGTCAATACTTTCAGCGCACCCGTTACGCTGCCCGGTCTCTTGAGAATCTGCCACACCTCCGTGACCTTTTGCGCTATGCTCCGCTGGTCCTCCGCCTGCAGCTGTTCGTACATGCGATTGAAGACGGGGTCCGAGAACGCAACCTGGCATCCCTGACCCCATACGAAGGGCAAATACGACTCATCCAGATCTTTGGGCCGCCATCCAATCATGAACGTATCCAATGTCACGACCAACACCTGGTATCCCTCCTTCTTCGCCCGGGACAGGAAACTCGCCGTCAATTCCTCGCACTGCGGTTTCGGCCAGTAGAGCTGGAACCAGCGGTCCCCGCCCTCGCCATTCGCCTTGGCGACTTGCTCGATGGAGCGCGTCGCCGCTGTGGATAAGATCATGGGGACTTTGGCTGCAGCGCAGGCTCGCGCTGTCGCTTCCTCGCCGTCATCGTGCGCGATCTCTTGCACGCCGATGGGTGCCACGAGTAACGGACTGTTGTACTTCCGCCCAAACAACTCGACGCTCATGTCTCTCCTCGTCGCCTGTTGCAGCATCCATGGGCGGAGTCTGTAGCGGTCGAAGGCGGATATGTTTGCTGCGTGGGTCTGCTCGTTGCTGGCGGAGCCTTGGATGTAGTAGAAGTTTGGGAGGGGGATGGCGGCGCGGGCTAGGGCTTCCCATTCTTCGGGCTTTGTGCTGAATTTCGGGGCGCGGAGGGAGGAGTAGATGTCTCGTTGGTATTGGACGTGAGATTCGGGGTCGGGTTCGAGGGTGGTTGGGGGTTTGGTGGTCATTCTGGCGGTTGGATCAAGGTTGAGCGGGTGGAAAGAAGGCGATAGGAGGCGACCTGAGTTGTGGGAGAGGTGAGATGTTTGGCAGGTGTTGGTATGTTCAAGTGGAGTTGAGGTTGTTAGGCGGAGCTTAGAGCTCACTCAGACGTCAGAACAACATACCGAGGTTGCGGATGTCTTCATTGGTCGGTGATCATCTCCTATTGCTCGAGTCATCGTAGTATTCCTGGAATAGGTAACCGGAAATACCAAAGTTTAGGTAATACACCGGAGGGTCAGACATTTTACAGAACAGGCCATTCTGTGTTCCATGTAACGACCGTTTAGGAGAGTACCGGGACTGTGCGGGTGAGCCATCTCAGGTTGTACGGGAATGACAAAAGATGAGTAGTAGATATTTCCCCAAATCCCAGCTACTAGATCGGGACTCCAAGCTCATATCTACTTCTTAGGGGAGTAATTACCATAGCTGTGATAGTATCCTTATTTCTCTTCAGTCTCCAACACCTTCCCAAGATACAAATCTCCCAATTAAGCAAAGCGCCTTGGCCGTAATGGACCTTCCTGAAACGCACAAAAGCCCACCATGGCGACAGCCATATATGCACTCCTCTGGACCTCTGTCCACCGGACACAACCTCTCCCATGTCCTCTCCGTCCTCCGTTGTGACGCTGGAACGCGTCCTCCTTACGTTCGCAGCCTGCCTTATAGCCTTCCTATGGCGGACTACCCCTGAAACCCTTGCATCCACGTGCCCTTCACCTTCCACCACCGTAGAAAATGATTCACAGCAGCACCAAGGCTACTTCGAATACGAATGCGCCGGGAAGCCTCACCATGCTAGCTGGGGATCGTGGTGGCATCCAGAGCGAATGACAAGCAGTAGTAAGGATGTAGCCGCCGAGGAAAGCGCAGGAGCGCGGACTAAGAGTTGGAATATCCTGTATCACTTGGGAGGGAATGGACCTTGGGTTGAGAAGGTGGACGGAGTGGTGGAAGGGGGAATTGCGCCGCCGGAAGGATGTAGGGTTGAGCAGGTGCATATGGTATGATTGTTTGTTTGTTCATTTCCTTGCTTATTCGTTAGTAGCATTTACTACGTGGTTGTATTAGACACTTCGAATCAAGAGGGGTTGATCGCTGATATTGAGGTTATAGATGTCCAGGCATGCGGAGAGGTATCCTACGGTAAAGGCCGGCACAAGTCCGTTACATGTGCTATTCTCTCCTAGGCAGATAAGCTTACCATTTTGCAAGGGATGAGACGCCTGGTTGAGAAGATGAAGAGCAGTGATGTCAAATTCAGCGGCAACTTAGCCTTTGTCCACGATTGGGATCTGTTTTGGACCGGTGCGTTCTCCTTTTTTCTGGACGGCTCATTACTTCCAAAGGGATCTTACACGAGCTGGTCCTTTGGCTTCACTGTCATTTTCTGCTCCCGCACTTCTTTTTTTCCAATCCCACCCAATCATTATCGACGCGCTGGAAACGGGAAACCTCTCACTAACTTGCACAAGACGAGGCCCAACTCGCCCAACTTACCTCCACTGGGCCGTTCTCCGGCACCCTAGGTGCTTTTACAACTGGTGTTCGCCTCCGAACCCGCTACGCACACCTCATCCCCAAACAGTCTCCATCAAAACCAGGAACCACCAAGCTCTGGGCCAGCGACTCTGAGCGTGTAATCGACACAGCTCGTTACTTTTCCGCGGGCTTCTTCGGTCTCGACTGGCACAACTCCTCACTTGCAAAGGTAGAAGTGATTTCCGAGGGCCCGGAGCGTGGTGCAGACTCCTTAACCCCAGGTGATACCTGCCCTCAATATATTGAAGACGAAGAAGAAGGGTGGGCAAAGGGCTGGAAGAGCATGCACAAATACCGTAGTACCTACTTCCCGTCTATCCGCTCGCGACTCCAGAAGCAGAATCCCGGGATGACCATGGAGTTCACTGACGATGAATTGTACGCCATGCAAGAAATGTGCGGGTTCGAGACAACGGTCAGGGGAAGCAGTCAGTGGTGCGACGTCTTCACCCAGCAGGATTTCCTGCACTTCGAGTACGCGAGGGACGTGCATCATTACTATCGCGCAGGGCCGGGGACGAAGTACGGTGCGGGATTGGGGTGGCTGTGGTTGAACGCTACGGCGAATCTGATGGTGGAAGGTCCTGGAGCTGGCACAATGTTTTTCAGCTTGTAAGTTGCATCTTTCCTTTTGTCATCATCCTACGGTTGGCGTATACTGCCAGTCCGGCATGGGAGCTAATGATGAAGCAGTGTCCACGACGACGACATGGCGCCCATGATTGCCGCGCTCGACATCATCACCCCCGAGGAACATTTGCCCGTCACGCACATCCCCAAAAACCGTATATGGCGCAAGTCGCAGGTCTCGCCTATGGGTGGGCGCATCATTTTCGAGGTGCTGTCCTGTGACTCGGAGTCCCGCGGATGGCTGGGAGGCCGTGACCGCTTTGTCAGGGTCAATATCAACGATGGAGTCACTGCTCTACAGGGATGTGATACCGGTCCAGGGAAGAGCTGCCGGTTGTCCGCGTTCCAGGCAAGGGTCGCAAGGAAGGGCATTGAGGTGGGTGGTTTTAGGGAGATGTGTGGCCTGGGAAGTGATGCTCCTGAGAGGATAACATTTCTGCGTCAGTGAGACGGGGAAACGAGAGCAAGAGATGAACGTGTGAGGTAAATGTACCAGTATAATTCTACCCACGGCCCCGCGGTGAAACTGTCGTTCAAAGTCCCTTCAAGCCAGGACTCCTACACAGTATGTTGCCCTTCACGGTCGCAGGGAATCCATAGATTTCCCAGATGCTACGGCACCGAGTCTCTCTACGTGTGCACTGCCGAATCTTGGCTCCAAACTCATAATCTCGAGCTCCATCCCCACTGGACGGTTCCCCTTCCCAGATCCACTGAACGCGGCAGAACCGCCCGCTAGGTAATGAATTGTCAATTCAATAATCCAATGTCTACTCACCAACACCACGTGCCGGCTACCACCGGGACTAGTAGATCATGGCAACGCGAATTAGCTAGCGCAGCTTACGCCAATTGGCTTGCCTTATATGCGAACACGCGGTAAGCCTATATCGTTACCAAAGCCGTTCGTAAGACTAAAGGTCCACGGAAAAAGTTGCCTCGCCGCGCAGGGTCTCTCGCTACGCGGTAATAGACACTAGACTAGTAAGGTAGCAGCACCAAATAATACGAGGTGCACAGGGCGCATAAGCTGGATTAGGGGAAGTCCCACGTACGGACTGCTTGGAATAGGCGGTTACTAGGCGTAGTACGGCCCTGCTTTCCCGTACCGGTGCACATTTGGAATTGTAGGATGTGGCCTAGTAGGGGTTATCACAGAATTCCACGGCGATATTACCCTTGGGTACGAGCAAAGGTATTTCATAAAAGCTAGCCCCATCCCTTTTCAACAAATAAGAGAGAAGAAAGAAACGGCAGTAAACTAAGTAGGGAGATTTGGCGATGCTATTGAAAGCCTTTCTAGAGAATCCTTCAGACTGCTAGAAGGGAATCCTTCAAACTGTTTGCTCGTACGATGAAGAAGGTGCTCGTATCCCGTCGTTCGTTCGACTATAAGAACAGTGGGTTTCGCTGAAGTCGTTACAACAGCAAGCAGAACAACCTCAGATAACAGTTCTTACATTCCCTCGCCTTCAGCACATCATGAAGCTCCTCAATCTCCTCTTTGCTGCTTTTACGCTTGGCGGTGTCTCCTCCGCTATGCCTACGACTGAGGCGAATGCACTCGAGCCCATCACCGGAACCGTCATCAGCACGGGTGTCACTGAGGATGGCGAGCCCTACACGATTACCTCCGACTTTATTGATTTGTCCAATGTCGATAGTAAGTTGCCTATGACCTTTTCCGCTAAGACAGACTAATGGCTCTTGTACAGTGGCCCTTTTCAAGGAGAACCCTGGAAACATCACCTCTGCCCTCCAGAAACGCGGACGAGGCTTCGGCGCCGGTTTGAACTGCGACCAATGGTATGAGAACAAGTGGTGCTACTGCGGCGGGGCGATCTCGAACCGTGGGGATTCCTACTGGGGTAGCCAGGATTTCTGCAACCAGCACAAGTTCCAGAACTTCCAGAAGGGAGCACTCTACTCGGTCAAGTGGCTACCGACGGTTAAGATTGAGTATACGGTTACCAACGACTGCGACCACGATAGATATGTTGGAGACAACTGCGGAGACATCTTTCTCAACCTGATCGATTGGTGCGAATGGTCGTGGATGACTGCCAAGGGAGGAAATCAGCACTTCGATGACTGTCTTTGGTTCAAGTTCGACGTGAATGGCCGTTAAAGTAGAGAGGGGAGCCGGGGAAGATTCCTTGAAAACAAGAGTGCCTTGTTGTCTAGAGCTTAGATAGCACCATTGCATACCCACTCTACTCGCCTACCGCATACTCGTGATACTCTGGTGAATAACAAATTCTCTTCTCTGATGAGATCGATATCGTCGTCCCCGAGAGGATCCGGTTTAGGCTTTACCTTCTCAATCGAGCCGACGCGACTCTTCACAACGCGAGGAAGATGCGTGCTAATTGTGAGGTGGGGAATTTTACGTGGGCTGGGAAGTAATGCTTCGAAGAAATTAATATTTTTCAGTTAGTAGACAGGGAAAAGATCAACAGAGATAGGCTGCCTTGCTATAAGTATAATAACAATATAAATATATAAGTATAATTATAATTCTACCTATAGCCTAGCAGTAGAACGTTACAGGGAGGCCCACAGGGTACCTAGATCATAAGCCCCCAAGTCGACGTACACACAACACCCAAGTTCCAAAAAACGGTCCGATGTCCCTCACATCCAATCGGAGTCGAGCCTGAATACCTAGGTTCCCGATTTCCAGTCTACCAGACTCCAGAATCTAGATCTCCGTCTTGATGGGACGGTTCCCCTTCCCAGACCCGTCCGCGGCCGCACTCGGCGGAACCGCCCACGAGCTAAATTCTAATAGTCCAATTCGATAATCCGATATCCACCCGGTCCCACCATCCACCATGTCAAAAGAAAGGCGTTGTGTCACATGTGAAGCGTAATCAGTCGGGAAAGGCATCTCCCATATTTCCGTTTTCGGAAGTCCTGTTTGCACGATCGTCGGTAACTGATGGCCCACGAGCTCAACCATGAAGCGGTCTTATTATCCTTCTTTGGCCTCTTAATAGAAAATTTGCGTGATCCTTGAAGAAACGTGGCAAACGGGGAAGAACCCTGGAAGTACGAGCAAGAGACGACAGAAAGAACCCGGATGCGTGCTTCCGAAGCTCTTACCTCGGGGGGTGGTTTCAAACTTGGGGATTGGACAACACTGTATGTGTCGACCGAACTTCGGACGATAAGTCCCTTGGTTCAGGTGTAGCCGCTCGCGTAGAACTCGCATGATTTCCGGCCGCTATCAATGCCTGTACTCTCCTTTGAATGCTTCCAATTCTCGCGGATATTTCATCTTCGGACTCCATCTGTCCACGTATTCCTTGCGTCTCTCCAAGTATTGCTTGTGTCTCTCTTCGGTGTCCTTGTGTCTGAACTCCCTGTAATCCTCCTGTCTCTTTTGCATTTCTTTGTGTCTCATCTTCCAGTATTCACCGACTCTCTCGTCGGCTTCCTTGCGTCCTGACTCCATGTATTCCTTGAATCTTTTTCGGGGTTGCATGCGTCTCGACTCCACGTATTCCCGGACTCTCTTGTCGGCTTCCATGGCTCTCTCATCGGCTTCCTTGCATCTTTTTTGGGCCTCCTTGCATTCCTCCATGTATTCCTCGAGTCTCTTTTGAGTCTTTTCGGCTTCCTTGCGTCTCTCCATATCTTCCGCGAGTATCTCTTCCTTCCACGTCTCCACAAATTCCTGGAGCATCTTTACAAATTCATTGAGGACGAGCGTCTGGTTATTTTCGTATAAAGCCTGCCGCGCTTCCCCCCTTTCCTTGTTCTTGCGTTCCCTCCGTTTGTTCCAGAAGTCCCGTATGTAGCGTAACGGCGAGAGTAAGCAACCGTACATCTTACGAGGCGTAACGGTAGTCTTTTCTTCGACGAGGCCGATCTCGTCGTTCGGGAGACGTTCCCATTTGTGGCCTGCGAACGGTCCCATTTTGTCGAGCAAGCGGTGCAGGTCGCTGTGGAGCGAGGCAAGAGCGTGTCGATAGCGTGTTGGGAGATGCGTGGTTAGGGTGCTTGATGAGAAGTTGATGGAGAGTATGCGTTGTGTCGTCTAGATAGGTGCGGTAGGGAAGGTAAGATGGAGATGGAGGTGTGAATATGTGAGATGGGAACTGTGCGCGAGGTACAGTAGTAGATATAGAGACGAGCCGCTACGTACATACATTGTAACGACATGTGAATAAGTACCTGGCCTAGTGATGTCACTTTTCAAGGTGTCCTACCATGTGAAGTAGAAAGTGTATAGCGAGGCTTGGCTACTCCGTACTATGTTGGTGTCTATGGGTGACGTCTACCCGACTAGCTTTCAAATGTGTGTGCCAGGATTACTACAAATCTGTCCCTCCAATCAAGCAAATCGCGCATAGAACCTACAGTGGTCCCTTGCCGATGTGTAATACGCAATTCGCTATGTTCGACACCGTAGTCAGGGAAGTAAGAGCGAGGACCGGTAATAATTGAGACCGTGGGGTGTTCTTGAAACGTTGACATGTGGCATTCATTCTATCCATGCTTCCCCCTGATTAGCAACAACCAGCATACATACCCACTCCTTCAACACCCACCCTCTTTTCCCAACCTAAAGCGTCTCCGCAACAACCATCGGGCCGGCAATCTCCTCCCTCTTCTCCTTGCCAGCCAACACCTCCACGATCGTGAGCGCAAACAGCATCGCTGTCCCCGGCCTACACTCAATCAGCACTTCCCTCCCTCCAAACTACTACACAGCAATGAACACTTACCCCCTACTCGTCACAACCCCCCCATCCACCACAACCCTCTCCTCACTATATTTCCAACCCCCCTCCTTCTCCACCTTCCCCCTCACACCCGGATGACTCGTCACCAGCACCTTGCCCTGCCCATACTTCTTCTCACTCTCCACCAGCGCCATGGTGGCGGCGCAAATCGCACCCACGTACTTCCCCTCCTTCCGGAAGTTGGCGATCATCTGGAGCACGACGTCGTTGTGCGCGAAGGTTTTGGCTCCCGGCATGCCGCCGGGGAGGATCAGGATGTCGTAGGTTTGGTGGGCGGATTGGTGGGGGAGGGAGAGGAGGGTGTGGAAGTCCGGGAGGAGCCGGATGTTGCGGGACATGCTGCGAGGGAGTGTTAGTACGGGGTAGGCATGGATGAATGAATGGGTGGCAGGAGGGGAGAAGACGTACTGCGCGTACTCGTGCTTCAGATCCACGCCCACGGATTTGACTTCGAATCCCGCCCTCGTGAGCACTGGTAATGTCAGCTATCTCTCCGACCTTTTCGAAAACCCGTGTCTGCACAACAATAGACATATGTTAAAGTGTAATAACACAGCTCCCCGCGCAGAACTCGCATCTCCGAGCTCAAACGCCCTGCCCCGAACCCATTCCTATTCCCAACCAGAGAAGGAGGGAGGGAGGGAGGGAGAGAGAGATAAAGATATGAGGAAGAAATGGATACACACCATCATAAGGCGTAACAAACTCAATCTCCTCACTCCCATCCGCCACCAGCAGCAACGCCTTGGGCTTCGTCATTGCGTTCTCTTCTAGTTCGTCCCCGGGTCTTCCCAAAGGGTGTATTTCCTTCGTTCTTCTCCTTCCTTCCTTAGACTTCGTTCGCGAGGACCTAGTCCGCTCTCTACAAGCGCAAATAGCTCTCTTATCACGTTTCCCGTGCGTGCCCGCAAGCACAATCTCCAGAGAAAACCGACACGGATAAAGAAAGCTCAAGTTCCCACCGGGTATAACGATGAAGCTTAAGGCAGGGAAGCAAAGCAAGCAAGGAGGAGAGAGCTGTAGCTCCTCCCCCACCTGCTCAACGCTCATTCCCCGATGCGTGGACCAATGACGTCGGTGTGAAAAGAGCTACCCCACCCTCACCCACAACCTCAACCAGACGTGCCAAATCACATCAAATCACCTTTTAGCCTGCGGGGTCCACCGCCAAGCGCCCACTACCCTCCCCTCTCAGAAGGAAACAATTTCCCTATAGCTAAGCTATAGCACATGCCCAGGTGTGTACACTAACACTACCAGGTGCGCTTTTTCATGTTAGTCGAAGAAACCCTTAGAACGCATGTGAAAGTCGGAGTTGGAAACCACCGGGATAACTACGGACTACGGAGTACCTAGGCCGCTATAGCTATACACTACAATGTACAGCCCTGTGTAGCATAGGGCCAGTCTCGCCTATAGCTAGCCGGACCGAATTCCGTAGACAAGACAAGACCGAAGCGGAAAATCGTAAACACATGCATGCTATATTCAGCAGTAGCGCGACTCTACGATGGACGGCCGAGCGATGGACGACGGTACCAGTCTGTCTGCCATCTACACTACAGTCTGCGACCATCTCTCCTGGTACCCCAGACAGCAGACGCAAAGCAGACGCAAAGCAGCAGGCGCAGAGAAGCAAAGCAAACCAAATCAAATCAAAACCACAAATCAAAACCACAAATCAAAACCACAAATCAAAACCACAAATCAAAACCACAAATCAAATTCCACGGCAGCAAGAGCGAATGCCAAAACGAAGCCCACCTCTATGAAAACATCGCGGCAAAAAAAACGCCAAATCCATTCCCTACTCCCATCTCCAGTCCCACTCTCCACCTCTCATTATTATCATCCACCCCTTTATACCACCCATTCATTCGTCCATCTATCTCATAAGCCGTATCCTTCCTTCCTTCTTTCTGTTATATCCCCTATCCCCACATCTCTCAGACCCATCCATCCCAATCCATCCCAATCCATCCCAATCCATCTCCCTCTCCCTCTCCTTCACCCAATATTACCCCTTCCCCCAAACCCACCCTCCACTCGCAACCCCAACGCCAAAAACCCAAAAAGCCGCCAGGAAAAAGGGGGCCATGGAGACATATCTCATCATCTCATCAGCCGAACGACGGGAAGTGTGCCAACCAAACCAAACCGGGGTCCGGGCCCGAAAACAAGTCCCACCACGAGACGAAGAGAAAAAAAGGATACGAACGACGGACGGACGGACGGACGGACGGGAAAAACGTCTGTGGTATTGTGGTATCGTGGATTAGGTCGCGGTGCAGCGCAACAGCGGATGGAGCGCCTGCCTCCTCCACCCTATGCTGATGAGACAGCCGCTGGTCATAAAAGCTGGAGAGCAGAACATGAGACGAAGAATCTGCTAAGCCTTCTGCTCGCGTGCGAGGAGCAGCGACCCGCAGAAAACAAGATAGAGAGAAAAAAAAAAAATCATGTCTAACCATAACCCCCCGTTCCGAGTCGCCAAACAAAAAATCAGGTAGGTATCAGAGCAAATGCAAGAAAACACGACCAAGCAAATCAAATTGTCCCATAATCCCTTCTAAGCACATCGCCCCTCTGAAAGAATGCCGCCTCTTACAAACTCATCGTCAGCCATTCCCACTCTTGCGGGCCGCTCGATTGCAGGCCCTGCCCCATGGCACCCATGGGGAGAGGTCCCAGGTTCAGGTTCTGCACTGTGTTGGTGTTGGTCGTCGGCACTCTCGGATCCACCTTGCTCCTAACAGAGGCAGCCCTGCCACTGGTGTCTTCGGCATCGGCCATTTCAAATTCTGGGACTCCGCTCTTGCTTTGGCCCCTGTTCCGTTTCGGTATAGCGCTCGTCGTGCGATTCTGGGTGGTGCTGGCGACTGTGACGGATTGGGATTTAGGAGGCCCAGGGGCGATCGCCACTACGCCTCCCGTCTTTGCAGCACTGGACGCTGCAAGAGCACTTGTAGCTCCCACGCTGACGGAGCCTGTCGATTTAGGAGACTCGGAATCTGCGTGGCTAGCTTTGCCCGAGGTAGGCGTCGTGACCGGTGTTTGTGCCAAAGAATTCTTCCTCGATGACTTCTTCGATGACCGTGTAGAGGTCGAACCAACGGGCCCAGAACCGTTATTACGATTTCGCTTCTTGATCACATCCGTCTTCAACGAGAGCGGACGTACAACGCCATGCAGCTTGAGGAACAAGCCACATGCATTGCATAGAGGTGCACCTTCCGGGTTGCGTCGCCAGAGTGGAGTGGTTTGCGTGAAGCAATTGGTGCATGTTGTCGGTTGAGTGTTCTGTTCATTCTGCCTCGTTCCACCAGGACTCTGCGGCCGAGACGGCGCAGCAGAGTTGAAACCAGATTCCGGAGGCGTACTTGCCGACGATTGCGGTCGCCCATGCAGGCCTTGTTGCGCAAGCGCAGCGGCGTTGGGGGTCGAGGAGGTGCGGGGTATCTTCTGGCGCCGGGGGTCGTTTCCACGATTCCGTATTTCGCTGACAGATGCAGCTGAGCCATGCGTCCGGCCAAGGCTTCCCACCTGGTTCCAGTGATCTTGCGGTGAGGGCAACATTTCGGCGCCGCCAATCGTAACGGTTTTCCGCGGCGGCCCAGCCGGATATCGTGCTGGAGTCGGGTTAAACTGATTGGAAAGGTTGGTTTCCCATTGGAAGCTCGACGGGAAATCCAGCGAAGTTTCCTCCATAGGTGAATACTCAGCCTGGGGTGGCATGGTCCTATCCGCAAATGCGCCGCCGTCTTCGTCCTCGTTGTCGGAGTCGGCGCCGAATGTGAACATGTTCTCATGTCGGGGCACCTGAGGGGTGTCCTGCTGGCGGAAAGGAAGGTTGTTGTGGAGTACCTGGGACGGATTGACGTGGCCGGGTTGACCCAGCATACTTGACCCGGAAAACGATGCACTTGTGGTGCCATTTGCCACCCCGCTGAACATCGAGTCCCCTGTGCCATTTGCGTTGAAGATGTACTGGGGCTGCATCGACATTGACAGGTTGGACGGGCGGTGCGAGCCGTACGTAGCGCCAGTGCCACGGATATCCATGCCGTTACGGTCAAAATACATGGTAGACTCCTCGGCGATGGGTTGCGGGGTGGATACGGTCGAATGGAACGCGGAGCCGGGAGGGGAGTAGAAGTCGGTGGAGTTCAGGGACGACGCTATCGAGTTGGGGTTGTACATGTTGCCGAAGCCATGCGTCTGATTGATGAGGGGTGAGCCGACGGGCGAGAAACCGAAGTCCTGCTGGAATGGGCCAGCAGACGTAATGGCCGGGTCGTCGTTCAACTGGAAGGTGTCGATGTTGAAGGGCACCTGCGGCTGGTTGTTCTGGAAGTTCGGAGGAGGCATCGACTGATCGAGCGAGTACGCGTGAAGAGCAGCTTCTGACTCTGGGTCTGTGGGTATCATGATACTGTTGACGGCGGGCACCTGAGGTGAGGTCTCTGCTCGCCGCTTGGGAGGCTGATAAGAGGTTAGAGAGCTGTCAAAAGCACGATAAAGGTGCTGTCGAAAGAAAAGACGACTTACTCTGCGTTCATCAATACTAGTCTTGCGGACGTGACGCTGGACATATCCGAATTCCTGTCCCCTCTCGATGGGGGGAACAGGAGGAGCGGAGGCGTGAGCGAGGGAGAAGTCATGGTCGTGGGATTGATTGGGCTTCCTTATCGGTATCGCTGGCGCGGTTGCATTAGACGCGGATGTCACCTCATTCGACGGCGAAGAAGGAAGGCCTGCCGGGGAAGCTACTGAAGAAGGGAATATAAAGTCATCCAGATTCATTGCATCTGGCTGTCGCGTCGCCTGCGCTTGCTGGTCGACGGACTTTCGTAATTGCGCAATTCCGCTGGGAGCGCTTTTGGGAGGGGCCGTGGAGTTTGTGCGGGGTGTTGAGGGCGGGCGCATGTCGTTATTCTGGGATTGTCTGAAGAAGAAGACGAAACGTTAGCGATGAATGTGGAGAGCCGCACGAAAGTGCGGCGGTTTTGGGAGCATGGCGTCTTCCGTACCCTTTATTGCGTTCGCGCATCCTCATGGCCATCATTCGCCAAGTCAAATTCTCCATGCGCTCCGCATTGGGGAGCTGGGTCTTCTGCTTGGAGTACAGCTTCCATATCTGGGTAGCTAGGGGGTCATTGCTCTGCATTTCCTCCAGGTTGTCTCCGGATGCGCCTCCGGCGGCATTCTCGAGGATGGGAAATATGGGTTTCTGAAGCATACTCGGGCGAGCAGCTGGGGTGCGTGTCGGGGAGTCCAGGTTGGTACCCAGAGTGCTTTCTGAGGTGAGAGAGTGAGCGGCGGAAGTGACGGCAGACGAGTAGTCGGGGAAGGCTGGTGGGGAGAAGCCCGTCGGTCTGGAGGGTGATGTCGAGGGATCTGCGGGCTGTCCAAAGAAGCCGTCGAAGCGATCTCCCCCACGCTCGTCGTATGGGTAGGCGTATTGCGCCCCAGACATTGCCGAGCAGGAGGTGCGCCAAATTCCGGGGGTCCGAGAGGTGGGCAGGGAGTGGGCGGCGCAGGAGGTCGCTGCACGGCTGGGGGTCAGACGTGACGGGGGGCGGCGTGGACGGTGGGAAGAATGATGGTTCGAGGGGGGGGATCGAATCTGCGAAGAGAGTTGCTTTTGGGCAGCGGCCCCGGGGAAACGGTGAATGGGGGGAGGGCTGGGGAAAGGAAAAAATAGGGCAGGATGGAAGTCGTGCCTCACACGAGTCACGGCGGGTGGATGCGGTGGGAGCGGTTCCCAGCAGTCCGCGGTCGGCGGCGGTCCTGCTCTCTCGGTGGGCTTCGGTGGGCTCAGTGGTGAGGAATTATGTCGGGCCAATTTCAAGGGCTGGGCCTGGGAGAGGCCTGGGAGAGGCCTCCGCAAGCTTGCGGTCGGCGGTGCTAAGCAGCTTTCGCAGTTAGCAGCAACGCACCAAGGGACCGCTTGGCGATACAGTGACGTCTGGCGTCTGGTGTCTGGCGTCTGGCGTCTCGCGACGGAGCAGCAACGCACCACTGACCAGCGCAAGCCTCCCAACCGGCGAGAGCGAACGGGACGAGGGACGAGGGGCGGGTTCGCACGATACCGTTCGCGGGTGTTTGCTGCTGGTTGCTGGACGGGGGGAGACTGCAGCAGGACGAAGGGGGAGGGACGGAGGAGGTGCCTTGAGTGGGGGTACGCCCATTCACATTCACAGCTTGCAGACGCACGCTGTGGCGCAACAGGGATCGCTGCCGAGGCCCCCCGCGCGTGGTATGGGATCGATGCCCAGCTTGCAGCGCCCTGATGCAGGCTCGACTGGGCGTTCGTCGAGGATCGAGATGTTGTTCGCGGGAGTTGTGGGTGGTGTGTGGTGTGTAGGAGAGATGGTGGTGAGGTGGTGGGATGAGTTTTTCTTTGGGGATTGTTTTGGTGGTCGCTACAAAGGAAGGAACCAAGGTAAGGAAGGAGCGACCCGGCAATAGTCCACCAGCCCTGCCACCCACCACGACCACCACCACCACACAAACCCTGGAGCGGAGAACAGGTGGGATGTTGCGCCTTCCGTCCCACCACGCCTCTCTCTCTCACGGCACAGAGCGGAGCGGGAAAAAGCACCTCTCTCCAGACATACCCCTGGGACTTGAGAAAGCCACTGGTCCGTGCTGCCTCTTCGAATCTCTCGAATTGGGGGCAGGTGGCAGCACGGCTGGGGGTCGCAGTGAACTGGCAAAGTTGCACAGTGATGGGGGTCGCGTGGGCAGCACGGAATTCGCGGGGGGTTCACACACGGTACGGCTAGACGAGAGTCAAGAAAACATCTAACAAGGAAATCGTTCAGGTGCACTCGATGAATCACGAATCACTCGGGCATCAAAAAAATATCCGATCTATCGGCAAGCGCGCTTCCGATCATGGTGAATATCGGAATGGCAAATGCTGTTTGTTCTCAGAATATCAGAGTGGAAGAATCCTGGAAGGACAATGTAGACGGTCTCTCATTGGTTGGTATAAACCGTTGTCATGTGAATACGTCTTCGAAAAGTACCTGGTACAGTGGTACCTGCCTCTCGCTTCTTTGTTTGCTTCTCCTACAGCCTCATCGGCTGTTGCAGGCAGCCCATTTTTGGGATATTTCCACCTTTTGGGTAGTCAGACGACGTACGGTTGGACAGGAACATAGATCGATAGATATCAACCCTCCGCAACTGTGGATATCCAACAAGTACCGAAGGTCACAAGAGTCAGCATCCCTCCCCCCATGATTTCCAGCCTCCAGGTTCCCTTCACTCTCCGAAGTTCACCGCTTGAATTTCGGGCATGTTTTCCGTTGGTGTCGTTGGTGTCGTTGTCGTTGGTACCTATCTGCCAAAACAGCCACCGTCGTCAGTCGTCGTTCCTATTTCTCCCGACGATATTTCCACAGACTAGACTAGCCGTTCCACGGTTTTACCGGTTCTTGATTCCGTATGGCGCAGGGTCGAACGGCGAAGAGCGTCGTCTAACGGAGTCTAACGACGGCGGCTCCACTCTTTATGCATTGCTTGTCTGGGACGGCGCCTTGGCTCTGCCCTCTTTGCCCTGCTTCTGGCGTAGAGCCACGCTTACGCATGCACCCTCCAAGATACCCGGAACGTATTGCGAGATTCTTTTTGTAGGCTTTTTGATATGAGGTGTTGGATTCATCGAAGGCCTGCTTGATGGATTCCCGTAACCAAGCGTTGTAATTGTTGAGCGACCATGTTGAGAACCCGCTCCGATTTCGTCCATGTCTGCTTAACGTCTCCGCTAGACTGGCCACGTTTGAATGTACCAACCACTCCCGGCATATATCCGAGCTCGCTCATGTATGTACACTCATCTAAGCTCCAGCCTATGCATCTCGAAAACTTGTTTTGTTTGCGAGAACAGCTGAGCAGCTGCACGAGGTGCGATTTCCATGGAGATCTTCGACCCAGCGACCCATTTCCGAATCACCCAAGTCGATTTTCTAGAAGAATGCCGATTTCGTAGCCTTGCTGACGTGGTTTTGCCTCAACGTCGACTTTACCCAGCCCGCCTACACACCTCCCAGTGGCAACATCGCAATAAGGCTGAGGTCGAGAACGCGCTGCTGAAGTCTTGCATGCAAGTTGCTTGCTTTTTCCCGCTTCAGCAGCCTGGGGAAGCATCTCAAACCCCGGGTACTAGCTCCGTACTCTGCAGTGTCCGCTATTGCAGGGCTGTAAAAGGTTGCTTGAGGAAGCAACTCTTTGATGAATGTCCCTTGACTTGGTGCCATGGAAAGATGTCAAGATAGACAGGTGGAGTATAGTAATCCGGAAAGGGGACGCGCTTTTACCGAAAGAAGTTAGCGTCGGACCCTGGACCCCACCACACTCGCCCACTCCATCGTGCATTCACATGTCCAAGTGCGAACTCTCCTCCATAGCATCCCTTTCCAACACGGATTCAGAGCAATACCGTCCATATTGTCTTCAAACGACAGACCGATGTGCTTCAGCTCCCAGACTGCAGAGATCCCGGGATATTTGCAGGGTGATGTCCAGTTGACGTTCGGTGAATGCAGGACCCTGGAGGTTCCAGGCGTCTCACCTGTCCGGCCTTGTGTGGGGGTTCACAAGCCACAATATCTGCAAGTAAGAAGCACGGGCAGGGATAGAGGGCCGATGGAATCCGCAAATCGAGCGGGTGTAGCAGGCTTCCTGCTTTGGGTAAAGGCCCCATTTAGCTACCAAGCTACCACACAATAATGGTACTAGGAACAACCCTGGGCAGTGGGATTCGGCCTAGAGCTGGCCGTAGATAGGTAAACAACGGTGAAACTCGGTCCCTGGAGATATACCTCTAGCTTTATCGTTGTCCTTTCGATGTGGCCGAGAGAGGCTTTCAGAGGTCCAAAAAGAACCCGCCCAGCGAAAACCGACTCGGAGCGGTTGCGGGGCGGCACAGCCCGGAAGAAGACAGCAGCACCCGTGCGTCGGCGTGGGATGGGTGCAGGATTCATTTATCGGTTTGACCCTGATAACAGGCAATATAAACACACACACCAACGAAGCATGCGTGAAGGGCTTGGAAATCAGGGCCAGAGAGAAAGAGAGAAGAAGGCAAGCATCACTGCTCTCGATGGTCCTGAAGGAGGGGCCGTTTCCGCGACAGCCTTCAGCTAGCCTTGCAGGACATGCGTGAAAAGGACGCACGCCTGAGCCCTGCTCCAGCTGACACTCCCACGCGACCGTGGCTGTAGCCGCACCCTCCTCGCAAGTGCAAGTCAGAACTTGAGTACGGAACACGGAAGTGTATAGTCGTCATTGAAAGAAACCCCAGGAGTCATAAGGCCAAGGTACCGAATTCGAATTCCCATGGTCAAAGTAATGTTCGATATAGTGCTCGTGTGCATCGTCTTCAAGACATGACGCTTGGCGGTAGAGACGCAGGTACCCGATCGACCGAGGGTGGAGCGGAACGACAGCAGCGGGATTCCGGTTGAGGGACGCAGGAAGAGAATTCCATCAGGTCGGGAGGCTCTGCTTTATACACAGACGACGTCCACGGTCCACGCAGGCCCAAAGAACAAATGATAGCTTATCACCTGTGCAGCCTGCGTGGTTGATAACGGTTTCCCCGGATTTTCCTCTCCGCTGCCAATGGCTGGGGGCAGTGTTGTCACCATTGGACACGCATCTGATGTGACGCGCGCCGTAGCACAGGGTTGCCGATCATTATCACGCCTCGTTGGGTGTACCTGCTGCGTCGGCTTCCTATCGTGGTCGCTCACCAGCCTTATCTGGCATGAGCTCTGACTTGCATCTCCGTATCGGCCTTCCAAGACGTTGAACCACTAAGAAGACGACCTGGATGATAACGTACTGAGACCCTGCATATTAACAATGAAACATCCAGCGTAGTAGTACTTCTTTTATAAAGTGCCCCTTTGGGATGGAAATCGTCAACCGCAGGCACGAATTGCGGTCGACCTTCGAAATTCGGCAGTTCGATAATCCAGGCTGCGACGATATTCCTCTGCAACTGCTCCATAATGCTTGGTATTTCCTCATTGGCCTTTTTCATCTCCCTCATTTCAATCTTCCCACCCGAATAGAAAGCCTCGCTTGTTGTTATCTGTTCAATCTCGGCTCAGGTGAGCTGATATGTGTGCGCATCCTACTCCAATTGACGCTTCTCGCCATATCAACAGCGGCGGCTCAATCTGCGCTTAAATGATATGATACTGGATAATCGGGCTCCTCCGGCGCGCCTCGATGCTCATTGCTTCTGTTGTGACGTATGGGATAGTCCAGACCGTGGTTCCCTCGATCATGATGGCACCCTGGGTATGGCCATGCGATTCCCTCAATCACGATGGTGCCCTGGGTGTAGCCAAGGCAATCTTGGGCATGGGGCACCTATCATTTGGGGTCGCGAGTTTCTCCAGCTTGAGCAGTATTGGAGCTTGCTTCCACTCCCCTGACGGTCTCCTCTCCGAGCACCTTGCTTGCGGCCATGAACCTAAGCACACACGCATTAGTACCCTTTATCTGTTTAGATATTTTGGCATTGGGAACGTACATTCCGCCCGCATACCCGCCCAGCCCACGCATTTTCTGTGCCTGGAAAGCAGTCGTGCGCATCAGGTTCTCGAGGTCGGCCATATTGGCTGTCAATTGGGCGAGTTGTGCTTGCAGATGCGACAGCTGCCTCGGTTTCTGGGAGGGGACGGTACTGAGCCGTGACGATGTGCTCGTTTGAGGGCGCGGGACGTTTGACATGATTGATGTTTGTGAGCTTCGGGAGGATTTGGGACTTGTGGCTGAGATGTTGACTTTGGCACGACGCGATGTTTTGTTGTTGACGAGGAAGCGGGGATGGATGTGTTTATCCGCCAAGAGCGGAAATAACGGAAATCTTGGCACGCGGAAATCTGGGAAGCTCCAAGCTCCCAGTCCCGTTCCATCTCGCTCCGAACATCAAAAAGTTTCCGTACAATGAGTTCCTTTAGGTGACGATATCCTCTCCTTCCTAGCCCCCGCCACGTCACAAAATTCTCCCCGCTGCTCGCAATGGTGTCGCCACAAGCTGTGCGTCGCTGGATCATTACCGGTGCTGTCACCGCCGTCACGGTAACAGGGTCAATCTATGGCGCACGCTTGAGAAGCGACCAACAGGTCCATGAGGTTCGTTAGCTAAACCTGCCCGGCCGACGGCCTGAGCTTAGCTGACCTCGCGCAGGAGAAGAAGCGTGTTCTGCAAGCGACCCCCGAAGAACGAATAGCACAGCTGGAGGTCGCTCGGTCCGAACTAGTCCTGAGGAAGAACGAACTCGAGAGAAAATTGAAGGAGGTGTCTGCTCGCCGCCTGGAAAAGGAGAAAGCCATGAAGCAAGAGAAATGAAAAGCCATGCGTCGAATTTGCAAAAGAGCTCTCTTTGGGGCCATATTCCAAACGCGCGTCACCACGTACCGATCCGTTGAGAGGCCACCCTGCGCTCCACCCAACGCGGACGGCAGGAGCTACTACGAGCGTCAAAGTCTGGAAGTTGACCGGCGCATCCGAACCGATCCTGAACTGCCGTCGTCAGCGCTTCAATGGTCCAAGGGTTGGGCACAGGGAGCATGTCAGTACCACGCCAGGTATCCCTACATGGTTGACACTATTGGGAAGAAGACGGCGTTAAGGGTTGAACGATGAGGCGTCCGTTGCCAATACTGCGAAATGCGTTTCCATGAAACCATGGGTGCACGGCTTTCCACACCGATTGTCTCCGGCGCGGATCATACCAGACGGCAGGAAAGGGAATCGTCTACGAGCGCGGTCACCGAGTCCGGGGTAACCCTTCGTTCCTTGTGGAAATCATCACAATACTAGAATGGAAGGGAGGTAAGCTGAGGCGCCTGTGGACTTAGGTACAGGACTGCTTGTTGGGAGTAGGTGTACGATATATCAACACAAGAGCGAATCCCGAACTTCGACAAAGCATATTTATAATTTTCAACCCACGCCTTTCCTTCGCTCCTCCATGAACCTCTATTCTGCGCAGCTCCCCTTCTCTCTCCCCACCCCTTTTCATCCTCCACCCCCATCCCTTCCCCTCCCGATCCCCTACTCCAACTTCACCCCAACAACCCTCCCCACATTCGTACTCACATACGCCCATCCCTTCCCCTTCCCTCGCCCCAAACTCACACTCGTCGCCCCCTGCACCTCTTCCCCACTAACAAGCGCCTTCACGCTTCCACTCCTCACATCCACTTTCTCAATCGCATTCCCCAAAGGCCTCGCCACATACAAACTCCTCCCGTACTCACCCACAGCCAAGTCATCCGGGACCCCGAGATCAGCTCCCCGCGCCACCAACTCCGGCTCTACCTGCGACGGAATGGGCCCCGAAACCGGTACGCGAATGCCATAGACAGCGTCAAGGAACGTATTGGTGTAATACACCCACGCCGCGTGTCCGCCCGCCGTCTTACGTACTTTGATGCCGTTGATACCGATACGCAATGTCGCCTTCGCGGGATCGAACACGGTCGTTTCGTCCTGCAGCACCGTGGTCGCGGTTCCCGAGGCGACGTCCAGGGCCAGGAGCGAGCCGGCGGAGTCGGCGATCAGGAGGGTGGAAGGGGAGAGCGTGGCCATTCCGTTGAGGAGACGTGGACCTGGGACGGCGGCGATTTTCCTGACGCTCGGCTTCGACGTTTTCCACTCATTGAGGGGAGCCTGGAAAAACGCGCGTGGAGGCAGCGAAACGCTCCAGATCTCCCACGTCCCCGGTATCCCGCCCGTCTGCTGCGAATAGTTCCCCACGATCACGGCGAACGTGTTCTCCTCATACTCGGTGATTCCGAACGCGCTATTCTTCCCCTCGAACCTGGCTACCAGTTCCTGGCTCCCGGTGCTGGGGTCCACGATATGGAGTTCTGGCGAGCCGATGATGCTGACGAGGAGGTCGTTGTGGGCGGTTGTGTGGATGTTTTCGAGCCAGCTGCCGTTGGGGAAGGAGGATATTGTTTTCGTTAAGGGAGTTGGTGCGGTGATGGTGAGGGCTTGGGTGGTGAAGAGGGAGAGGAGGGTGGGGAGGATGATGGGGGTGCGCATTGTGGAGATTGTGTATCTGGAAAGAATGGGGGATGCAGGTCTACTGAGCCGCGATTTGTTGCTCCTTGGATTCCGGAATCTCTTCAGCGCGAAGTTTTGGTTCAGAAATGTAGAAGTACCAGATGGCGAGGGATTCGGGAATCAATGGATAGAGAGATGGCGCAATGAACAGATACCTTGGGAAATCTAAAGCCCTTTATATACTGTACCTATCCATCATTCCCAAAATTTCCCTTAATCCCCCGAGGCTTTCTGCATGCACGTCGACCATCTCATCATGTTGCCAGGTGCTGAATAATTCGGTTCCTGCAGTCTTACACAATCCTACAACACACGCTAACCAAATCGGGTAGTAACGTCTAGCGTAGGATCGAGCCCAGCGACGGTCTGTGCAACCTTCCAAGGTTGGAACGCACGGTACCTTTTCCAGGTAAATTGGGATAACATGTTAGGTTGTTCTTCGATTTCGAAAGACGGGTAGGGTGGATTTGTAATTGAGATGTGTGTAGTGGAGAGTGGCGTCTTGCGTTGTCGAGTTTAGGGACTGTTCTGGTAAACTCCACGATTATGTGATGAAGTCTAAGAGATCTCGTACCAGAAAGGAATAACAGGCGGCCCTGGTACGGCGGAGCTTTCTCGGGCGAGAAGTGCAGCGGTGCCATGGCGTCCTCCGAGTGCACAAAATGAAGACCACTATATTATCCTTTTGTTTCCTTCCCCGTTAGGCCGCGTGGCTGGGTACAAACTCAACCAGCACATCAATTCTTCTTCTTCTCTATCTCTCGCTTTACTACTCGGACCTTTCCTTTTCCCCCACTATCAAGTCCATGGATATATATGATGTGTATGATGTGTATGATGTGTATGATGTGTATGATGTGTATGATGTGTAT